>JAKSZP010002961.1:0-102032 GCA_022478985.1 Massospora cicadina
CCCTCCCCCACTGTATCCCGCAACATTGAGGTTATTCCTCGTGTGGCGGTAGTTGGGGCATGCCCTGAGATCCTCTTTGTCGACCCTGATCAGGCGCGCCCCCGGTGTTCATGGTGTAACGCCCTTGGACACTTGTATAGTGGCTGCACAGCTCGAAAACAAGCCCTCTTAGCCACCACCCAGGGGCCTAAACCAGGCCAAACGATCCCACGTGGCTGCAGCAGCAATTCCACAACCCATACAATGGGTTTCCGTTCAAGACCTGTCCCCTGAGGCCTTACGCCTAGCAGTTGAAACAGCTAACCCCACTATTGGTATGGGATACATTCGCGCTCATGCCCCCCTTCCAATGGGCACCCCCTCCAATCTCCCAGAGTCAACTCCCTCTCTCACCAAGCGCAAGGCATCTCCCACAGGGTGCCCCTCGTCAGCCACCCCCACTCAGGGCTCCGCGGCACCCCCACCAACCTCCACCAGCGATTTATCGCATCAACCCTCAGCTCCCAATGGAGCTATGCCCACCAGCATGGACTGGCAACTCGCGGCCTGCGGTAGAAGTGCCACCTCAAAGAGTCCTACCCCAACCCCACAGTCCATTTCGCGCGGATCCTTTGCAGTGTTGGAGGAAGTGAATATGGACTCAGACTCATCAAATGGGGACACCGCGGAGGTCACCATTGAGCACCCTCAGGTCCTCCCCTGCAACGGAGCGGGGTTAGCATCCTAGGCTGGCTTACTGGGTCCTCCGCCCCCCACCCTCTCCTTCCCCTCAGAACCCTCGACGCTCCTCACGGATTGCAGCTAATAGTCAAGCTAAAGGACTCAAAACTAGCCGCCTCACAGCAGCAGGTTTAAGCGCTGGCAACCCCCCAGGACATGGAGGGGAACAGCTATGATTCCCCATGGCAGCACCCTGGCCCTGCAATCCATCAACGCAAATGGGTTGCGGGACTTTAAGCGGAGAGCCCGCCTCCCTCCGAAACTTCAGGTCAGCACAAATTGACATCGCTGTTGTCCAGGAGCCCCATATCCTCCCCCACGAACAATCTGCATGGAATGAACAGTTTGGAGGCAACTCCTTCTGGACAAACCATGCCGCCCTTATTGTTTTGAATCCCCGGGTTAAAACCCATTCTTTTTCACAATATCTAGGTGGCCGCCTCATACTGGCCAAACTCACCACTCCTGACTTCTCCTTCTTCGCTGCAAGCATCTACCTGCCTAATGCAGGTCAGGAGCAAAATCGGCTCTTGGAAGAGCTCCTCCAACTCAATCTCCCACGGAATACAGTCCTCTTAGGAGATTTCAACACAACCATAAGTCGCGTCCGTGACTCTTACCCCCCTGCAGCAAAGGAACGCCCTGGATCAAGTCGCCTCCAGGATTTCCTTCGCCTGAGTGGCTTTATAGATGCGCTTCCACCCTCCGCATCTGGCCTAGGTTGCATGACTAGGATCAGTATGATGGAGGAGCTTTCCAGTCAGCGTCACACATAGATATGGCACTGATTGGCCCCCTGCTAATTGGCCGCGTCTCCTCTCCCATCTCTCGTGACAACCATCTGAGTGATCACAGGTCACTAACCGTTGTCCTCACCACCACACTTAGACCGTCGCGTAGGTTCTGGCCTAGGGTTGCCCCAGCTCTTCTCAACAACCCCTTCACTAAGGAGAAGCTGTCTATGACCATCCGGGAGACTCTCACCTCCCCCACCCCACCTGCTTGACCACAAGGCTAAATGGGCGGTGACCAAGGAGGGCATCACCCGCGTTGCTTACAACTGTGCCAAAGCCCAGATGACTGCAGCTCGCGCCAGAGTCAAAAGGGCGGAAGCCAGAATCAGACATCTAGAGCGAAACTTCCAGCCTTCGCCCTCTCCCAGATGGTTGGAAGACTGGGAAGCGGCGCAGGAAGCACTCCGCTTGGAGCTCACACTGCAGGAAGAACGGGCAGCAAACTTTACAACATCTCGTTACTATGCTCAATGGGAACGCCCCACCCGCTTCTTCTTTCAGAAACAGAAAGCCCGGTCAACAGCGCAGGATATTACTGCACTGAAGATTGGCACTACAACCACTTCAGACAAGGAGGAAATCACGCAGGAACTACACCGCTTCTACTCCAGCCTCTTCCATGCCACCCAGGTGGACTCATCGGACATCCAAGACTTCCTGTGGCGGGCTCCAGAGCCGCCCATTGACCCACGGGCTGATGAGGCTCTACTGGCGCCTATTTCCATCCAGGAGGTGATGGAAACCCTTCTGAAATCCCCACGGCTTAAAGCCCCAGGCCCAGACGGAATACCCTTTGAGGTGTACCTTCTGGAACCTGCAGTGATAGCCAGAACCCTCCGCGACCTCTTCGCTACACTCTTGGTGAATGGCGAGGTCCTCCCCGACTCCAGAGGCTCAATCACGACCCTCATTCACAAGAAGTCAGACCATGAGAACCTGGCGAACTGGCGCCCCATAGCGTTGATCAACACAGACCACAAGCTCTTCACGAAGCTTCTGGCCAACCGCATCACCAAATGGGTGTCACCTCGCCTCTACCCATCCCAGTACGGTTTTATTCCGGGGAGGTCGTTATGGGACAACTATAATGACCTTCACGTGACTTTGACTGCTAACTCTCGTAAGGTGAATGGCTTTGTGGCTCTCCTGGATATGGAGAAAGCATAAGATCGGGTAGCCTGGAAGTATATTGATGCTTCCCTGGCCCGCTTCCATCTCCCACCCGCAGCTAGGCGCTGGATATCAGCGCTCTATGACCAGCTCCACACCAGAGTCCTGGCGCCAATGGGTTTCACAGTGGCAGTACCAGTTGGACAAGGTCTCCGGCAAGGGGACCCCCTGAGCCCTATCCTTTTTAACATCACCCTTGACCCCCTCTTGGCCTCCTTACAGGACAAGCTAACAGTGATTCTGGTCCCAGGTAAAGCCCCCACACGCACCATGGCATTTGCAGATGACACTGCCATTGCATTTGGCTGCCCTGGGGATGTTGCCCTCGCTGCTGTGACCATTGAGAGGTACACCAAGGCGTCCAACGCCATGGTCAACACCTCCAAGACAACAGTTGTGCAGGTCGGCTCCCCACCTTCCCCCCACCATTTGGTATTGAACCTGAGCGCGGTACCTTCCGTCACCTGGGCGTTCTCACCAACCAACAAGGAGTTGCGCTAAAAGACAATGAGGACTTGCTCCTTGCAGCAGTTAACTCCAGGATTGCCAGCTGGAACCGGCGGCACATCACCCCAGGGTCGAGCTCTGATGGCCAATGTGTTCCTTCTCTCCAAAGTCTGGTTCCTAGCGCACGTCTGCCCATTCACAGATGCCTTTTATACGCGGCTCAATGTACTCCTCCGCTGTTGGATCTGGGGCTCAAACCATCCACCAATGGCCCTCTCAACCATTTCCCAACCCTGCAATGAAGGGGGCCTAGGGCTTCTGGACACGCGATCCCACGCCACCACAATCTTCCTGAAGTTCCTATGGCCGATTGTCTGCTGGGACGCGACCCCCATGCCCCAATGGGCGCCCGCCCTCCGCCAGTCAGTGTCAGCAGCTCTGGGTCTTCCTAGAGCGTCTCTGACCTCATTAGGGGAGTGGCTCACAAACCACCCAGGCCATCGCCTAAAACCATCCTCATCCCCCTACTGGAACCAGGCTCTCCTTGCCCTGAAACGAGTAGGCGCGCGGATCCACCATGCCTTCCCATACAGAAGGGAAGGCCCTGGCCTCAGCCCACGTCGCCATGCAACTGTGCACAATGGACAAGTTGTCACAACTCGCCTCAACCCCCAAGATCGTCCTCCCATCCGCCCAAGACTCCTTGAGCTCCTCCCTCCCTCCTAGAGATTTGACCTTAAGGAATTGTGGAAGGACGTCTATCACCCCATCCTGTCAGCAAAGGTGTCCAACACCTTATGGAGGGTGCTCCACTGTTCATACAGGACAGGGGACCGGACTGGCCCTACCTTCCAGCACCGAAGCTGCCCCCGCTGTGTGGAGCCTATTGACTCCCACCTCCATCGTTTTTTCATCTGTCCAGGTGTCGCCGCATTTTGGCCAAAGGCCCGCGCGCTCCTCCATGCTCAGCCCTGGTCTGGACACCCTGTGCAAGACCTCATGTTTGAGCAGACATTGCCTGGTTGCCACTGACCCCTCCGTGTCCTCGCCTATGCCACAGCCATCTGGACCATCCATAACTCCTTCCTTCGTGCTGCCTTTGACCAGCAGGTGTGGACCCTTCCACACATGATCACCCACTTTCAGGTACACTTTGAGATGGCCCTGAAGGTCTGCACTATGTCGCCAACCCTCCCCCGCTCAGTTGTCACTGCAGCACGGCTCTGGCGCGCAAACCCCCCTCCCTTTCTCGATGCCTCCTCCCTCCCTTCCCTCGCCTCAGGCTCTTAGGAGCCCAGGCGTAATTCAATAAACATCGATGAATCCCCCCCTTGGGTTGGGACCATCTAGTACTAAAAAAAAGTGGCCCCCAGTTTTTTATTTTTTTTATTCTGCCAGTTTCTCTGGGGCGTTTTCAAACGTTTGAGGCTGCGGGCCTACCACCTGCTTTTCTTACCTTACTTGCCCAACTGCTCCCTGACATGGGCGCAGACTAATCTCCTCTATGAGATTATTAAACTAGAATCAGACTTGAATTGAATAAGTTTCATAAGTGATTTAAATGAGAGAGAAAACTTATAATAACTTTTAAGTCTTTTATTTTATGAGTCAGTGTGTTAGAGTATGCTTCACTCTGTAGTTAGGTTATTGTCTTTGTAGGGCTCTCCAAACATTTTATTAAAATCATTTATTTTTAGTGGCCACATGAGTATAAATTTGGAGGTAGCATAGTATAATTTCTATATATCAGCTGGAATAGCAACTGCCCCATAAATTAGTAAAAAGCAATATTGTAGGAAACTATAGTGGAAGGCAAGAAGAGATTCAAAAGGGGTGGTTTACCTATGAAGTCTTCCACAATACGCCAATGAGAATACCATTTTCACATTCCATGGTGCCATTAGTCTCAGGGTGGTAGGATGTTGACAATGCCCCTCAAATTCTTATCAAATCATTAGACTTTGAGATGACAAGTTAATTTAAAATTAGTCCCATTATCTGTTAGTATCAAATTGAGGGCACTCTTGCCTAAGCTTTTTTATAAGATGAACTTGGATATCATTATGCACCTAGGTCCTTGATCAGTTTGGCCTCAAACTACTTGGTGAGGTATTTAATGACTACTAATATGTACTTAAATAGTTCATAATTATCTGTTAGTGGACCTACTACATTAATAGAGACAGTGCACCAAGTGAAATTAGGTTTGTAAGTTGATAGGAGGTGGCTTCCAATATGAGGCTTCATTTCACATTCTTTGCAGAATTTGAGGGTTATAAAGATTTAAAAGTGCATTGATTTCCAATAATACCATTGTTTCATGTGTTAAAAAGTATTCTTAAATATTCCATGTTTCTTTGCCATGAGGACACTAATAATTATATTTGTTCACTTGATCATACTTGATACCAATTCTGTTGTAATTTGTGTATTTTAAAAAAAATTTATATTTAACAATGGTATCCTTTATCAGCTTTTCCAAGGCTTACTAAGCCTTTATGGGTTTAGTAGCTTATTGATGGTTTAAATGTTATCAAATAGCCCAAATTCTAGATGACTGATAATGCTATGGTTGCAGCCAAGATAACAATCAGCATTTTCATGTTTCATGGTGTGAAAGAGTTGTATTTTAAAATTGTAAACTTATATATAAGCCCATCTTGCCAGCAACCCTTCAAGCTTTTAGGGTTTTTCAACCGTTGGAGTGAGGCATGTTCAGTTACTAATGTGAAGTACAAACCATAAACATATTCCTAGAATTGTTTGCATGTGTAGCTTATGATCAAACACTCCTTCTAAATTACTGTATAGTTGTTGTGCACATCCAAGGTTCAGCTAAAATAATTTACTGCGTGCTCAACACCATCAGTTAAAAGCAATAATAATTACCCTATGTCAGACATTTACCTATGCAGCCTAAAAATAAGAATGCTGTAGGCTGAGTTCCACAAAAAAAGGGAAATTTTAGCCATTTGCAAATTTCTGATGTCATTAAGAGTTCATTTACTAAAAATAAAAGTGAAAAAGTAGAGGAAATTGGCCAAAAGTCCCTGGCCAATTCTTAGTGGAACCCTATTAATTGGAGAAATACCAGTTTAAAACCTGTACAGGCACTAGCAGTAAAATTGGCTGGTCAGATTACTCTGACCTCACCACGGACCTTGGGGAAATTATTGGAAGGCACTCCCCCAACCCCAACAAAGTCCTTCAATGCACCTGCATGGGGAACCCTCCTTTTATAGGCTTGGTGGGGTCCCCCAAAGTGTAATAAATTTCTCAGGTGGTGATTGGCTTAAATTTATAAAAATGTTACCTCATGGGTACTGTTATAAAATTGGCAATATTCAAGAGATATGCTGATGTATTTTACACAGGGTTCAACCCACTGAGCAATTAGGACCAACAATATGATGATCATTTCCCTTGAAACAACAGAATAAATGTCTCAAAATAAATATGAAGCACTTGCTCCCTCAACTCTCTTTTATTTTTTATTCAATACAGCGGATTCTCGCTGTTACACTCACTCTAAACTACTAACAACTAACTCCTTTGATCATCTTGTCTCATCTAAATTGTAGCAACTTTGGATGCTACCGCTTATATGGCTTTGTAATTTAATTCACCATATCTCGTTGGCTCCATTAATTCTTCATTTGTTAATTTCACCATCGCCTTATTCAAAGCAATTTCTCAATAACTAATATCGCCTTAAGTCAAGGCGCTCAATAATTGATACTCATAGTAACTTTATGGATCCAATCCATCCACCATCACAACTGAGGGCTTATTATCCAGTCATATCAGAATTGCGACATTACCCCCTTTGACTGGATGATAAGGCTTCTATTGCCTATATTCATGGAGGAACTTTGCATGAGCTCAGTTGATGATCTGACCACTAGCGGGGTCCTTGATAGTATATGAATCCACACCTGTCTTTTCAATAACTTTGGATGGCCCAATCTAGATACTGGCCAACTTGTGTTTCCAGCTGAACCCATGCTGGTCATGGAAGAGAACCATATCACCTTCCTTGAACTGCACCAACCCGCTACAATGTACCTGATTGGCAGCCTGATTCCTGATCTTCTTGGCTAAGCTGAAGGAATATGCTTTGGTCTGCAACTTGATCAGAATGTTTGCAAGGTTAGTCAAATAGTGGTGGGGTTCCATTCCACCAGTGTCTTCCACAAACAGATAAATTAACGCCAGAAGAGCTGGGTTTTGGCCGTATAGTAGTTGGAAGGGACTCTTCCCTATGGCGGAATGGTAGCTTATGTTATAGGCAAACACGGCAGTGGAAAGAAGGAGGTTCAATCAGATGGTCAATCTTTTACTACTTTTCATAGGATATTCACCAGAGTCCCATTCACTCATTCAACCATTCCATTAGATTTGGGGTGTTATGGGGTCATTAGAACCCTGCGGATACCCATAAGCTCGTTCAGTTTGGGGAGGATGTGCGAGGTGAAGTTAGTTTTGTTATCAGTGAGAATAAACTGAGGGCATCCATGTTGCTGAATAAGACACTCCATCACAAACTTGGCCACTGTAACTGCCCCCAAATCTCATATTGCCCTTGCTTTGACCCACCAGGTCAAGTGGTCAATAGCCACAAATATGTACTTACACCAGTTAGCTCGTGTTGGCAAGGGACCAACGGCATCCAGGGAAACAGTATGCCAAGCAAAGTGTGGTTTCACTATCTGATACAAAGTCTTATGGCGGAATGGCTTCTCCACTTGGCACTGATGGCAACAGGAAATGGTTTTGAGCACATCAAAGTTCATACTTTCCCAATAGTACTGAGGGTGCAACAACTCCATTGTCTTATGCACCCCACCATGTCTGACTGCCTTGTGGGTGCTCATAATAATTTCTGGTTAGGCTGAGGGTTGCGGAAAATTCACCGTAGAATCACCAATCCGCTTGTACAGTTCCCCATTCTGTTGGAAGGTATTCGCTCTCATTTCATTTAACACTTTGATCACTTGGGGTGGTTCATCATCATACTTCCTGCAGATCATTTTGTTGAACATCATATCCCTTACATCCACCATAACTGCAATTGTTGGCAGTCTCAATAAACAATCAGCATTCTGGTGTTTTTCTCCAGGTCAATGAATAATTTCGAAATTGTATGCCTGCAATTTAAGAGCCCATTGGGCCAGGCGCCCTTCTGGTTCTTTCAGATTTTGTAACCAGCGTAGTGAGGCATGATCCGTTACAACTTTGAATTTCACCCCATGCAAATACACCCAGAATTGCTTATAGGCGTAGATCACCGCTAAGCACTCCCATTCGGTCATTTGTGTAATTGCGCACATGGCTGTTCAAGATATGACTGCAATATGCTATGGGGTGCTCCTCTCCTTCCTTATCTTTTTGGGATAGGACTGCCCCCACAGCAGAAAGGGATGCATCCATCTGAATGATGAACTCTTTTTCAAAATTAGGATAATGTAACACCAGCGCGCTGATCAGCGCCATTTGAAGCGTATCAAAAGCGCGTTGCTGCCATTCTGTCCATTCAAAAATGGTGTCCTTCTTTAATAAATCAAATAGTGGGCCCCTGATACAGCTGAAGTTAGGGATGAAGTGCCAGTAATATTCAACCATTCCCAAAAAGATTTGTATATCCCGCTTGCTGTTGGGTGGAGTTATTTTGAACAGCTTCCACTTTGGCTGGTTGAGGTCTCAGCCCTGCGGCATCAACCAAAAACCCCAGGTACTCCAACTGGTCCTTAAAGAAGTGGCATTTCCAGGGTTTGATCTTGATGTTGGCTTTAGCAAGCTGGCGAAATACAGCTTCTAGATGATTGAGGTGTTCAAAGAAGGTTTGGGAGAAAACATTAATGTTGTCAAGGTATACAAAGATGCATGACAGTTTTAGGTCCCCAAGAATAGTGTCTATTTCCCATTGAAATGTAGCTGGGGTATTACACAGCTCTTGTGGCATCTGGGTTGGTTGGAAAAGACCTTTAGATGTGATTACCGTGCACTTCTCCTGCTCTGCCAGTGGCAACTCAATTTGCAAATAGCCTAAGATCAGGTCCATAGCTGAGAAGAAACGAGCTCCCCTAGCCATTTAAAGCGTCATCAATCCATGGTAAAGGATATGAGTCCTTTATAGTGATGCTGTTGATCTTTCAGTAGACTATTACTGCGCGGTTGGTACTGTCCTTCTTTTTTACAATAAGAACAGGTGAAGCCCATGGACTCTTTGATGGTTCAAGCATCCCTTGCACTAATAGCTTGTCAATTTCCTCAGTTACTACTTCTTCTGCCACCCTTGATCGGCGGATCAGCCTTGACTGGATGGGAGGATGATCTCCAGTGTCCAGCTTGTGAACCACCCCCACGCGCATCCTAAATCATGGTTGTTGACAGCAAAAATCTCTTTATATTTTTGAAATAAAGCGATTGCCCTATCCTTCTGTGATTCCAACGGCCTCATTAATTAGTCACGCAAAACAACTGGCATTACACTGTGCTGTGGTGTGGAAGGCAGACCAAATTCCTCCAGTGACCCAAAGTCATGAGCTGAAAGAACCTCCTCAATGGGGATTAAGTGTAAATATGCCACTATTTTGTGGCGGCAGATTTGCAGTGGTACCGTTTGTAGATTTGCAAGCAAAACTTTTGTCTCCCGTGCCATGGTAAAATAATGCCTGGGGCCACGTGGGGCTCAAACTGTGATTGCTGATATGGCCCAATAACTCCCCATAGAGTTCGTCTGGAATTTCGATCACCAAGTCAGTGATCACTATAACTTGATGCTCAGATGTAATAGATATAGGTCCAGCAGCTCTGAGCGGCAGCCCTTGATATTCATATATCTGTTGAGGAAGGGCTAGGTTTTGCCCTTTAACCAATGGTAGCGCACTGGAACTACTCCGTCGCTATAAGCTAGATTAACATTCCCCATATGCACCAGTTCATTTGGTACTCTGCTAGAGGTAAAGTGGATTGGGATTCGCTGACTCAATATTTCAAAAGTCTCATTTGTCATATCGATAACAGCCCCATAGTGTTGCAAGAAGGCAGTTCCAATTAACAGATCATAAAATGCTATTTGGTAACACTATAGCTGGAGCTACCACGACAATAGAACCAAACCTCAGTGGAAGGGCACTGTATGCACCCTCAGAGACAGTATTTTCCACTCCAGCAGTGCCATATACCATCTGGTGTTCCACATCCAGTTTTAATGCCAGCCTGGCCACCAATTTGGTGGAGACTATGTTGACAGGGGCGCCAGTATCTATGATGGCACGGACTTGGGTCTTAGCTACAACCAGGTAACAGTAAGTACATTCAGAGTAAGATGCATCTTGACTGTTTATAACATGGACATCTAAAGAATCTCTGTTTTCAAGGAAACACGCAATCCCCTCACCGATTCTGGGGTATTTTTTTATAATAGTTTTGACTGGAATAGTGATGCTTACTGCTTGTAAGACAGGTGCAACCAAGGAGGGGTCTAACTTTTCAGGGGTTACTTGGTTGAGCATTTGACAAGTGTACGGCTCAGCCTGCATCTGAGACTCCTTTTCCACCATAGCCGCTGACTGTACTTGTGTCAAAACATTCAACTCTCCAACTGGCTGCTGATATAAAACTGACTCATTATGCAAGGAAACTTCCTCTGAATATTCTAACTTGGATTCAGGTGGGACGTTTGGGTTTGTTATAGTGGAGATAGTGAGTCCCTTCTCTACTCCGCTCTAACTTTTCCCTTGCCATACTGTTCCGGCTGTACACAAGAGACCAGTTGATTAGGGCACCATCGTGCCAGATGCCCCTGATGACTGCATATGAAACAGCTGACCCCATAGGGACCACGTCCTTGATTAATGCAATAAAAACCATGGCAATAGTTGGGATGGTAATGATCAGCATAAACAGGCCTAGGGCAATAGCTGGCCCAAGGATGATAAGCAGAAATGGGGTGGACGTTTAACTGCTGATGATAACTTGGTGAAATCTGAACTGGACTGACAAAGTTCCCCAAATATTATGGTTCAGCAGTTATAGCAGAAGGATTCCTCTCAGCATTGTGTGGAGGGAAGTTGGCTGATATACGGTGCAAGAACTGAACAAGTTTAAGCAAAGGTACATCTTCATCCAACAGTGGGGCCATTATGTTATGTAACTCCCAGTATGGCTTCACAGCAGAAGTCATTGCAATACACACATCAGCTTCGGATAAAACTCTGGCCCCAAGTAGCACATGAGCTTCCACCATAAAACGCTCAGCAAACGTGGTGAGAGTTTCATTCCGCTGAAACTTGATGGTCAAAAATTCGACCTTCTGCTGGGACATCTTTGCAGTTTCACTAAACAACCGCAGCACCATGTCTTTGACTTCTTGGTATATAAGGGAACTACCTGAAAGGTAACAGATGACTTGATCAGCACTTCCAACATCCAAAGAAGAAATCAACAGTTTTACTCTTTGTCAATCTGAGGCTCCTTCAGTTGCAATCTCAAATCGCTTAAAGTACCCATGAATATTCCCTTCATGATCAAATGGGGGCAGCTTAGTGCAGTAAACCTCCTGGAGCAGCTCATCTTGTTTTTTAAGCACAGCATCCAACGCCAGTTTTAGCTCCACATAGGCAACTGGCCCAGTGTGTTGTGTATAATATTTATCAAAACAACATGAATGAAACATAGCTGGCAACTGAGTTTTTATCATTTTATAATTGTTCAAAGGGCCCCTGTAGTGAGCACCACTGTCATAAAATTGGCGGTATTCAAGAGATATGCTGAAGGATTTTGCACATAATAACCCACTTAGCAATTAGGACCAACAATGTGATGATTGTTGTCCTTGAAACAACAGAATAAATGTCTAAAAAATAAATATGAAGCACTTGCTCCCTCAACTCTCTTTTATTTAATATATTCAATACAGCGGATTCTCGTTGTTACACTCACTCTAAACTACTAACAACCAACTCCTTTGATCATCTTGTCTCATCTAAATTGTAGCAACTTTGGATGCTACCGCTTATATGGCTTAGTAATTTAGTTTGTCATATCTCATTGGCTCCATTAATTCTTCATTTGTTAATTTCACCATCGCCTTATTTGAGGCAATTTTTTCAATAACCTAATATCGCCTTATGTTGAGGCGCTCAATAATTGATACTCATAGTAACTTGACAGATACAATCCATCTGCCATCACAACTGAGGATTTATCATCCAGTCATATCAGAATTGTGACAGGTACGTTTGGGCAATCAGAATTCCTCTTCCTTTGTTCCACTGCCCTGAAGTGAGTTCCCAAGTTATTATACACTCTTCCTGCATATGGACTAATTCAGACTAGGTCCAGCTATTCCAAACATATTCCCAACTTCCCCCTCAACCCTCAAAATTACTTTAAATACTAGATAGTCAGAGGTCAAGGGGCATTATTTTATCCTTTATTGTGCTTCTAATAAAAATCATAAAAATCCAAATTTTAGTAGCGCTTCATTTATTTATTTATTTGTATTTTTATAATTCTTCGTGGAATCAAGCAGGCGTCAAGCACCAGCGAGCAAGAATCAGCTGGATTCCCACACCCTATGACAGTGACTGATGCACCCTTTTAAATAGTAAATGCTTTTTAAAATTGGGGTACATGAGTAATAGAACTTTGGTGAGGCACGTTCTCAACTTATCAAAGGCTAACTTGCAGTTTGACATCCACTCAAATTATACTATATATTAATTATAGGAAAATATTAGTTCACCTATTCTACAAAATTTTTAATAGACTAGCAAGATTAGCTTATTATAATAATAGACCCAGATATCTAGTGTATCTCCAAAGGAGAATGCCCTACGCCTCAACAGCAAGGAATTTCTGTTATGCACAAAGAAGAGGGTGAAGAAGGTGGCCATCCATATTATGACCTAGAAAGATTTGGTCTATGTGGTGGAATAAAAGTAGGTGATGGCAAGCCCCTTAAAGTTGCCCCTTTCCCCCTTACTTACCACCCAAGAGTTGGTGCAGCGGGGCAGGGGTTTAGGCGTGGAGGTGGCAGCAGTGTAAGACACCGTCAGAGGGAGAATAGTTGGTATCTCCCCCACAACAATCTCAGGTCCTGATGAGGGGGCCACTAAAATAAATAAATAAAGGTATGTCAGAATTGAGCTGGTCAGGGTATGATCAGGTTTAAAACCTAACCAGAGTGTTTCTCTTCTACTGGAAGAGGTAGGTTAAACCCAGTGGGTTCAAGGGCAGTAAATACGTTCAATACACAATGGGATCACCCCTATGTGGCCTGGACATGGATGAAACCAGTCACTCTCCAGATGAAGCATTGATGATCAACCAAGAGGAATCGCACTGGGAGGGGAAATTTAGTGGCAAAATTTTACCAAGAGTCAGCTGGCCAGCGGAGATCAATCCAGTGTCAAATTAGTTTCAAAATCCCGATCATCTAGATTTGAAGAGATCACGCTACCCTTAGTTCATAAAAAGTATATTTATTACCAACCCCCCCCCCCCCCCCCCAATAATTAAACTAATCAATCCACAGGTACAGTTGTAGGTCAATTTTCCAATTTTTTGTTTAAATAAACAAATTCTACTCAAGTATAACCAGTTTAAATTTCATCACTTTTATATAGTTGCACTACAAGTGCCATGTCCCTGAGGGTGCACAATGACTGGAACCTAGGGGCCATCATCACCACATAGCTTCCCTCTCTCCTCAAATGGGGATATTGATTTAGTGGCCTCTTTGGGATGTTCCAACTTTTAGATGCCAATTGACTGTCAGTATGTACCTTTTCTGCAGGAGATTATTTCTCCTGTTGGATGAAGCTTTGTGGCTTCTCTGTGCGATCAACAAACTGCAGCACCACAGCGAATTTGAGACCCCTGGGGCACGAAAGAACTAACAGAGTCAGAATCTGCAGCCACCACGGCGGCCATGGCTTGGTTGTTGATAGGTAAGGTGGTAATGGTGGTCATCAGCCGCCATCCTGCAATCACTTCCCTTCCCACCTGTTATCAGGTTGTATAGATGGCTATGCCCCTGGCATGCTGATTTAAATTCTGAGTGTTACGCGCCCTGACTGGCAGGATAGTATCAATCTCATTAATCAGCTCTGTGACATAATTTACTGACCATTAGTGTCCGCCATCTCCACTCTTCTGTTAGAATTAGGTGGCATGATGGTTTCATTATACAGCGTGAACTTGCAGTCAGCGCTTAATTTGGTTCTGCTTGTGTAGTTGGTTGGAGCATTTGTCAGGTGTTTCCACATTATATTTCAAATTAATTGCGAGGAAGGCCGACCATGGGATGGGCACTTCCAAATGTCAACCTGAAAGAACAAAACTTAGTAACAGGGAAGGCACCCCAGAGAAGCGATGCTATCTCTTGTTGCCAGCGTGAACGCCACTATGGGGAGGGGGAGGGAACGTGTAAAGGGGCCGTAGCCACAATTGAACACGTGTTTAGGAAAGGGTCTGATTTGATGAACAAAACTGGGAACCAGGAGGAGACCAGCTGTCAGCGACGTGGTGGGAGGTATCCAAACACACGCCTGAAAGTGGTCCACCAAATGAGACCGGAATCTGTGGATAGCTTCTGGGAGGGTGGGGGTGGAGCCTGCGATGGCATCCAAGACAATCTTGTGGATAGTCCACATGGCGATTGCAACCACCAGAGCATGGAGGGAGGGTGGAAGGGGGAGGCCATTGATAAAGCAAACATATCTCTTGACAGACTGAAGGGATGTGTTTGATCCTGGCCAAGCAGACGTTGAACTTCGCGCCATATCACTTTAAAGGTAGGACACTTCTCCAGGCGGTGGAACAGCGTTCCATACTGGCCGCACACGATGCAGGATGAATGTAAAGCTCTAGAGCGCTCAGCCATATGGTACACTCACCTCAGGCAGCGCCACACATGGGAATGGATTTGAGCCTGCAACAGAGGATGGTGTGCGTATTTCCAGATAGTCTTTTGGGTCTCAATGGAGTAAGGGATGTCCATCATGTCCAGGTAGTCCACCCTGGATAGGACATGGGGCCGTGTAGGGATCACTCCATCTTGGAAGCCCCTGTACCTCTTGTGTGAACTGAGGAGAGGGGCGGCCTCTCTGGGCTGTGTGTCCGCTAATATGAATTCTCCACTTGGTGCTCCACATGGAGAAGAGGATTCGTTTGTAATGGGTTTTAGTCCCGTGAGGACCTGTGGCCAATGGGTGTGAAGCCAGGTATTTCATCAAGGAGCGAGGGTTTGATGGATTGTTAAGGCCCAAGGCACGGGGGAAGTTGGAGTGGGCCGCGCGGGACCAGTGTTGGGAGGGGAGCGTAGGGGCAGTGATGGCCGCAATCCAGGTGCTCAGGATCTTGGCAGCATGGGCTTTGAAGTCAAGCAGGCCCATGCCTCTATGATGATGAGGGCCAAACATGACCTCTAGCCATACTGGTGGTGGGCGGCCTGACCAAAGCCATCCTTGCAGCAGGGCATACAAGGATTTGAAAAAGCTTGGGGAGAAGGAGATGGCGTGGGCTCCAAACCAGACTTTGGAGAGGAGCATAGAGTTGGCTAAGACAACCCTGACAGTAAGGGAAGTAGGGTGAGCTCTGAGGGAGGTGATGCGTTTCGTCACGTTGTCTAGAATATGACTTTCCATTACTGCTGATGCGTACCCGCCTGCATCCACCCACACGCCCAGATGGCGGACAGGCCCTATGGTAGGGCGTGGCACTAAGGGGAGCACCAGTGGGGTGGTGTGGGGTGAGCTGGGAGGGCGAGCACATGTGCGAGCAGATGGGCCGGGCTGGGTACTGGTCGCTGGGGCCCAGCAGGTTTGATACCAACCAAGGAGGATGATTTCAGTTTTGGAAGCGTTCAGCGCAGCGTTGCTTACCCAGGAATACTCCTGGATGAGAGCTTCAAGTGCGCGTGCATCTTTATTATTAGACACCCCAACCATAAGGTCATCTGCAAATGCCATCATCTTGACTGGGGCTAGGCCTGGCACATGGACCCCAGTGAGTTGGGCATTCACGTTTCGAAGTAGTGGGTCAAGGCTGAAGTTGTATAAGAGTGGGCTAAGGGGGTCCCCTTGTCGCAAGCCCCTTTGAGGGCGGACTACTTCTGTTAGGAAGCCAGGGACACGCACTGCCATTGTTGCAGATTCTGTGAGCAGCATTACCCAGTTGATGAAGCGAGGGGGTAAGCGGAATTGATGGAGGCAGGCCCTGAGGTATTCCCAGTTTACTCTATCATAGGCCTTCTGTTGGTCCAAGAATACAAGTGCCCCAGAGGCTGTGGACTGGCATGCGTTAGCCACAGAGTGCAAGTTGTCCCAAAAGGACCTTCTGGGTATGAAACCGAATTGTTCTGGGGAGATGGTGGCAGATGCTACAATCCCTAAACGGTTAGCCATGATTTTTGTTAAGGTTTTTGTATCCATGTTAGTTAAAGAAATGGGGCGCCAGTTGGCTAAGTCTAGCTTGTCCCCTTTCTTGAAGAGAGTGTGATGGTGAAGGCCTCTTGTCCTCCTGGTAGGAGGCGCGTTTCCAGAAGGCTCTGGTTAAGTGAGGCAAGCAGCAGTGGGGATATATATTCGAAGTACTTTTTATAAAATTCATATGGAATGCCATATGGCCTGGTAATTTCTTGATTTGGTGCACCGCGGATGGCTTTCCATAATTCATTTGGAGTAATCAAATTCATTATTTCCGGGTATTGGGAAATGGTGCAGATGTGGGTTCAGTCAAGAATTCCACCACTTTGGCTGGCTGAATTGGATCAGATCAGTATACCTCAAAAGTTATACTTTTGTATTTCAATTGCCACTTTGGCTGGCGTATCCGCGATGGAATCATCTGATCTTCACACCTGTGTGCAGGCCACGCTCTGGCATGGTGCGAAATTTTTAAAAAATATGCGGTGCATTTGTCACCCTCTGTAATGCGTTTGGCCCTGTACTGAACACAAACCCAATGATTATGTTGCCTTTTAAGCGCGTTGAGGTGGGCGGCTGCCTCCGCCCACTTCTGGCCCCACGCAGGGCTGTATCCTGTAGCTGGGATGTTGGACTCCAGGTGTGCCAACTCTGCCAGAGTGCGCGAAATGACAGCCAATGTGGCTCGTGAGCGTCAGGAGGAGAGATGGCGAGAGTAGCAGATGGTGTCCTCTTTGAAGGCTGACCATGTGGAGATGGGGTCTGCGCAAAACGGTGTAACAAACTCTTTTGCCAAAGTTGCTGATTCCACCCAAGTGGAAAATCCTGGCGATGCAAGCTTGGGAGGGTGGAGTTTGCACCAATGTGGGGCCTTAGCCACCATGACAGGTAGGTGGTAGGTTATTGAGACCAGCCAGTGGTCAGAGAATTTGATTTTTGTTGTTTTGAAGTGGGAAATGTGAGATTGAAATTTCGCCGGTGTGAGGATAAGGTCAATGCGGGTCATGGACCTTAATTGGCCGTTGTGGACATGGGGTTGCATCATGTTTTTGAGCAGCGGGGCTCGCTGTGGCAGCGCATCCATTAACCCAAGGGTGGCCTTTAGAACGCGAAGTTCTACGTGACCCTGGGGGGCGTGGGAGGAGGAAGGCCAATGGTCTGTTGGTGTGTTTAGCCAACAGTTCATGTCACCGACTACAAAAGGGTCTGGGGGTAGCGGGAGGGATTTGACCAATGATAAATATTCCCAATGCTCATGCACCATTTGGGACATAGATCTTGATGATAGCATGTACCATGTCAGCCCACAAGAAAGTGACAATGAGGACTCGGCCATTGAGGAGAAGATTCTGACAAATAAAAGTTGAAAAAATTGTTTTTCTGAACTAGCACCCCACAGTGCTCTGACCAAAAGGATAGGTATGTGAGGAGCATGGTTTTTCAAGCATCCTCGGAACCTTGTGGACAGTGGGACTCCTGGATGGCCAGGATATCCACGGGTAAATTTTTTTGTAAAAAAACTCAGTTTCCTAGCCTGGGATGGTGAGGCCTTGAGTCCGGCGATATTCAACATCCCTAAAGTGAAGGTTTCCCCCATTGCACCTTAGGTGCGAAGGGGTGGGCACCTGGGCCCACTAGCCTCCTCTAGATCCCCACGGGCCTTCACAGCAGCATGGGTGTTTTCAGCAACGCTATCAGTAGTTTTGTTGATCTTAGCAGTAAGGTTTGCGTTCATTTGCCTTTTCTTTTGTTTCCCCGACGTCAAACAAATTTTCTGCGGTGCAGATGAGTTTGGTGCACCATTGATTGGGTCAAATTTTTTTTTCAGGTAGGATGGACCCCAAGTAAGTTAAAACTGGAGCTTGGTTGCAAAGATTGAGTGAGGTCAAGTCACCCATCAGATCCTCAGATTAGGTGGCCTAATCAGCATGGGCTTCCCAATCTGTTTAGTTGAGGGATTCCCAAGTTGCTTCTGCTGCAAAGGTTTCAATGTCCTCCTGGCGTTGGGAGTGTGAGATAGCAGTGATGACTTTGACCGCTTCCTTGGCTGCAGCCCTGTGGGCCTGCTTGGCCTTCTTCCACTTTTGCGGGGAGATAGGTTTTACCCAGTAGGTAGCAGCCTTGTGCTCCCCACGGGAAAGCCTCTTTGGTGCTTGTGGTTGGTTTGTAGTGCGCCTCTCCACTGGCCATGGCCGCTGAGGGTGCTCTTGGATGTGATGCCCTCCTTGGTGATGACTGTCCACAGTTGCGGAAAGGGTGGGTGGCTGAACACGTTGCATCTCAAAAGATTGTATTTCGCCATAATTAGTGGACCATCTTTCAGGTTGCTCGGAAAGGGTGGGTGGTATGCCCTTCAATATTGATATATGTGGAGTGCAGAATCTGGGTTAGGTCCTTTGCGATCTCCTTACTGTAGTAGGCAGGTGTGGCATCAAAGGCATTGCATCTCAAAGATTGAGGAAAATTCCAAAGTGTGTTTTACTGTTGCAAAAGTCAAACGTGAGGAAAATTTTGTTTGGATTTTGTCCATCTGATGCATTTGGTTTTGGCAACCCATTGCCCTTTGGGGAGGTTAATCACTACACGCAATACAGCAGCTTTGTCTGCTGCCTTTGTTTTCAAAACTGAGGTCCAGCCAACTGCGTGACATGGAGTGAGGTGTGACGTACACCGCAGTCAGGAAAAAAGTGTGCACATCTCCACAAAATTTTTCCCATAGAGCTGTTTGTTGGATGTCCAGAAACACACGGACTCCGTATTCCACTGATGAGAGTAGTTGGGAGTGCGGCGTGTTGATGTACTGGTTGCATTGCGCTTGCCAAGCGATGATTTCTGGGGAAATAGTGACCTCCAGTTTTTTTTATATTTTTTCTATTCCGCCGGTTTCTCTGGGGCGTTTTTGAACGTTTGAGGCCGCGGGCCTACCACCTGCTCCTCTTACCTTACTTGCCCAACTGCTCCCTGACATGGGCGCAGACTAATCTCCTCTGTGATATTATTAAACTAGATTCAGACTTGAATTGAATAAGTTGCAAAAGTGATTGCAACGAGAGAGAAAAGCAGTCCAGGTGCTTCCACATTATAGTAGAGGGGTTTCTAATTGAGTATTTCTTCCTGCAAGTGTCAGTTCTGGTCTCATACACCATAGGGGGTGAGTTCATTCATCCCTACCATGGAAATTGTAAACTAGGTTTTGGACACCCTCGCCAAAATTGTATGTAAAGTTTTTGGCTAACACAGCGGCTTCCTCCTCCCTGACAGATGTGCAATGGAGTGTGGCTCTGTTAGATGTGGTGGAGGGAAATGCTCAAAGTTTGGTTCACAATATTTCACACTCAGCCAACCAAGTGGGAGTTTTGACTAATTGATTATGTTAGAGTTGTCACTAGTGCAGGCACTAGTAATGATAATGTCTCTCCTGTTCAATTCTTCAAGCTAGGTGCAGAGGAGTCTGATCCGGCTTTGTTTGTGGAGGCTTTTCATTCCAGACCCCTGGACTTGGGCTTCTGTTGGACATGTTAGCAGCGGTATTTCATGTCACCTTGGATCCAGTGTCTGTCAATCATTCCACCTGGGACACTAAGTTGGGTTCACTGGATCAGGTGTGCGCAATGGCAACCTTTATCAGTTCTATGATCTGGAATATGTTGGGCAGGGTGGTTGGTGCTGGAAACAGATTTCTCACTAAAGCATCTTTGAGCAGGGTGTTAATGACAAGTTGGCATACCCTTTGTCTTTTGCCCAACGGGTCAGTTCAGGTCAGGCTCCCAGGGGTGTGTTTTGATGCTGGAGGACACTTTTGTCTCCCTTCCCCTCATTGTTTCTCCTTCTCCTGCCCTAGCGCCAGTTGGGAAGGCAGTTCCTGTGATGTACCTGGTACCCTTGAATCCCCTAGTCCCCCAGTTATCTATGTCCCAGCGTAAAGACTTTTGAGAAGGTTGATCCATGAAGTTTTCTAGTTACCTAGTTGATACAGTTTCCATGGATGACTCAGCTTTTATTACTACTCATCCAGCAGAGTCCCATGCGTGGCCAATAAACAGGATTTTGCTTATATTTTCTTCCTGCTAAAATTCATCTGGATGTGAACAGGATGTCAATTGAGGCACTGGTGGATATGGGAGTGGCAGGGATCTTTATGAGTTTGAAACTGGTGCATGACCTTGACTTAGACCTGGATTTTGGAGCATCCATGCTGGGCGCATCTTCCGCTCCATTGGCTTCATACAAAATATGGTGGCCCGTGTAAATTCAGTGCACTAGTTCTGCTTATGTAATTGGTTTTATGTGGTGCCAGACCTGCTCTTTCCAGTTATTCTGGGGTGGAGTGGTGGCTTCAGCAGCAGGTTAGCATTAACCTGGACTCATATATACTTTCTTTTGCAAAAACCCAGTTGTGAGGGAGTTACCCCTTATTGAAAGGCTTGTGACAGAATGAGGGAAGGTTTTATCACATCACTCATCTCTCCAGTGGGTCTTCTGCAAAATTTTCTCAAACATCAACAGCATATCAGGATATTTGACCTGCAAAAGGCTAACCACCTTCTGATGCATTACAAGTACAACCATCTTTTTATTTGATGGTAGCCATGATCATTATCAACTGTCTATTGTATCCCTACCTGTCGCTGAAGGATAATTAGTTGGAAGTGTGGCTAGAAAATATACTCAAAAAGGATTTGGTGTAATAGGAAACAACCCCATCGTGCTGCCTATAGTTTTCGCTCAGAAGGCTGTTGGTACATTGTGCCTCTGCATCAACTATGGGCACTTTAATAATATCACTATTCTGATCCTTATCCTCTTCCCCTTGAGTAGATGATTAGACAGGCTATCAAGAAATTCAGGCCATTTTAAAGTTCAATTTCTTGAATGTGTTTAACAAGATCTGGGTGGTGGAAGGGAAAGAGTGACTTATGGAGATTCAGACCATAAAGGGCATCTTCCAGATCCGCGTAATGCCCTTCAGCCTGAAGAATGCTCCAGACATGTTCCACCAGATGATCAATAACACACTTAGTGACCTCAGGTTCACCTGCTCGGTGGCATACATCAATGATATACTCATACAGTCCCCACTCCTAAGCAGCATGAGAAGGACCTGTAGACGGTGTTGGTTGCACTGCACAAGGAAGAACTTTACGTTATGCCCCCAAGTGTGAGTTCTTTTAAAAGATGTTACCTTTCTGGGTAACCTAGTCCTGAAAGATAAGTAAGTTATTCCCCATCAAGCCTGAGGCAATACTTGAAAGGCCCACTATAGAACCAAAAGCAGTTGCAGAGCTTCCTGGGCATGATCATCTTTCTAAAGAAATTTTTTTCCACCATCTCGCAGCTGGCCATACCGCTGCACCCCCTGACTGTGCAGAATGTTCCGCTCCAATGCACGGAGAATTGTCAATGGGAGTTTGACGCCATCAAAGAGGTTTTTGGCGCTTCCTTTTCTCAGACATGCGACCCCACCAAGCTGTTTATCATAGCATGTGGAGCCTCATCTGCCGCTATGGGGACAGTAATGTTGAAAGTGCATGATGGTTTGAAACACCTGGTCACCTATTTTTTTGCGCAAGTTCACTTCATCTAAACAGTCCTGGCCATTTATAATAAGGATTTGACCGCCATGGTGTGGTCTCTTACCCACTGGCGGTACCTTCTGCAGGGCGTGTGGCATGAAGTAACTGTGCATATGGATCATCAGGTCCTTGTTTATTTTTAAGATGAAGAAGCTGGCACATCATCAAGCCTGGACGTATCACGTCCTCTATAATTTAACTTTAAGCATGAATTTGTGAATGGGGCTTTAAATGTTATTCCCGTTTTTTGAGTCACAACCCTGCAGTGAGTTTAGCAGAGGCAGATGAGCAGGAGCTAAACACAGTAATTACACAGAACCAGATCTTAGCCATTGTTTCTCTTAAAATTTTAGTGGTAGATTTAACACTGAATGTGCCTCTGATTTCTTAGGTATTGAAACATCAAATGGACTGCTTGGAGAACCTGAAGTTAGATCAGCCAGCACTCTGATGTAAAGCAGTCTAATTATTTATTGGTGGAGGGGGTCTTTTAGTTTAAGTCAAGACTGTGGGTGCTTCCCCAACACTGTGACGAGGTCATTCAGGCTCACCACGACCCCCAAGCGGCTGACTACCTGGGAAATAAAAGAGCTTTATTTTGGTTAAGCAAATGTACAACTGGCCAGGTATTTCCAAGGATTTTCCAGTGTGGATCATAGATTGCGTGACATGCGTGCAGGATAAATTGGATAGATCAGGTAAGAATGTTTCTCTCTATCCCCTGCAGAAGGTGGAGGGTCCGTGGACCTCTAAGTCCTTCAATTTCATTGTTGAGCCCCCAACTCCATTGAGTTTACTGCAATTAAGGTGGTCGTGGACTGCTTTATCAAATTCACATTCTTCATCCCTTGTTCATCAGCCATCACCTCCAAGGAGAAGCACACTTTTTGTGCAGCATGTGTTTTCAAAGTCAAACTTGCCTCAGGAGATTGTGAGTGACTGGGGACCACATTTTATGGCGCGGTTTTGGACTTAACTCCTGGCTATCTTGAAGATTGGGCCGTGCTGCTCAACTTCATATCATTCTCAGTTGGCATTTAAATGGAGAGAGTTAATCAGATTCACAAATAGTATCTTTGCTGTTACGCCAATGTAACACAGGACGCCTGAGTGGATAACCTTCCACTGTCTCAATTCTTGTATAATAATGGTACTCATGTAGATACTAGTTTCTTGCCGTACAAGGCCACTTTGGGGTATAACCACTCATTTCTAGGTCATGTCTTCATCTGGAAATTTAGCTGTGGCAGTCTCGCGTGGCACATTTGGAGCACCTAGTCCCTGGTTCAAAAATACCTGACCAAGGCCTACACCAATTACAAATGTTTCATAGATTGGAAATGTCTCCCAACCCTGAAATCATGGTGAGGTCCTCTATCATGCTGGACACATGCCACCTGTGGATGCAGATGCCCTCCTGAATATTAGCGAGCAAATTCTCTGGTCCTCATGTGGTGGCGGCAGATTTGGGCAATGTCGCATTTCAGTTGACACTCCTAGTTAACTGAAAACAGCACCTCATTTTCCACGTTTCTCAGCTGTCCTAATTTAAAAAGGAGGACCTGATGGAGACAGAGCGGATCTTGGTTTAGGGATCTGAGGAGGCTGAGGTTGAGGCAATCTTATTTTCTGAAAATCTCATTGATTGGACTAGTATCTAGTGGCCTGGAAGGGTTTTCAGAATATGATAATAGCTGAGTCAGCACCAAGCACTGTGTCAATTTTGGTGAGGTAGTGATATCTTTTTCACGCTCTGACCCCAATGCTCCTTGTACCCCCTAAAGGTTGCCACGCTTTTAGCTTTTGTGTTGCTGAAAGCCCATAAGAACTTCATGCTCACTTAAGTTCCCAGCGGTGGTGCTCCCCCTTTATAAAGAGAGAAAGATAGTTTAAGCTGTGGGAGAACCCCATGAGCCTCAACCACAGGAAATTACTTTTCTGCATGAAGAAGGGGATGAAGAAGGTGGCCATCCTTCTTATGACCCAGGGAGATTTGCCCCATGTGGTGGACAAGATGTGGGTAATGGCTTACCCCTCAAAGTTGCCCCTTCCCCTTACCTCACCACCTAATAGTTAGTGCGGTGGATCAGGGTGTGTGTGGAGGTGGTAGCGGTGAGAGGCTACCAATAAAGTGAAAAGGGTGGGCATCTCTCCCCATGTTAATCTTAGGTCTTGATGAGGGGACCATTGAATTAAATTAATCAGAGTGCAGTGGAATCAAGCCAGTTGCATTAAGATCAGGTTTGAAACACTACCAGGGTGATTTTCTTTCACCAGAAGAGGAGTGTTGAAACCCAGAGGTTTAAGGGCAGTAAATACGTTCAATTCACAATGAGGTCATCCCTATGTGGTCTGGTCATGGATGCAACCAGTCACCCTTTAGATGAGGCTTTTTGATCCACCAAGAGGAATAACACTGGGTGGAAGATTTAGTGACAAAATTTGAGCAAGATTCAGCTGGCCAGTGGAGATCAATCCAGTGTCAAATTAGTTGCAAATTCCTGATCCACCAGAATTGGTTGAAATAATGCTACCCTTAGTTCATGAAAATTATATTTTTCTCCCCCAAGCCCCCCAGTACTTAAGACAACTATTACCCACAATTAAAGTTCTCAATCATTTTTTCAATTTTTATTTTTAGAAAATGAATTTTTGCCCAAGAATTTTTAGTATAAACTTTATCACTTTTTATAGCCTCCTCCTACTTAGGACCATGTTTCTAGGGTACGCAATGACTAGCCTATTAGTCATCAGCATCACGTTGCTAGTCTTTCTCCTTGAATGAGGATACTGATCTATTGGTCTCTTGGTGATGTCCCCAATTTTGGACGCCATCTGGAGTCAGGATTTACCTTTGATGTTGGAAAATATTTTCCCCTATTGGATAAGTTTTGTAACTTCTCCATGCAATCAACAACCCATGGCACCACATCGAATTTAGGACCCCTTAGTCCAAAAAGAACTAACAGTGGTGGACTCTGCAGTCACTGTGGTGGCCACAGCTCGGATGTTGATAAATTATGGTGGTAAAGGTGGTTGTCAGCTGCCATCACACCTGTTATCCAGTCATATGGATGGCTATACCCCATTATTCTTATTTTCATTCTGGATGTTTAAGCACCTCAACTGTTAGCTAGTCTCACTCTTATTAGCTGGCTCCATGGAACCTATCTTGCTACTTGGCCTGGTTATATTCCTAATCTTTTTAATCTTAGCTGGCTAGGGATGCTAGCCTTGATTTTTGATGACAATTCATATATATACTTTTTGTTCATGGAAGAATTTGCCTTTTAAATCCTGAATTTTAAATTAGCATTGACAAGTCAGTAGAACACTTTTTTTAGGCATTAAGGGTGCCAATTGAGTGTTCTAGAAAATAGTTTATATTACACAGAAATACTTACACAAAAGTGAACTTGAGATTTTCAATATATTGTAAGTTCTGCTGCTAAAAATATCAATTGGACAGAACCTTGCACCCTTTCAGAACTAAGAAGGGCACCAACCCTAAGGCCATACTTTTAGCAAAATTACTGATATAGGACAAATAGTAGTTGAAAGCTGATTGGCGGATGTTCCCTCTGTTTGTCCCACTACAACCACACCCACTTTCAAGCCAAATACAGAATCACCTTGAGACAGCAGAGCATTATATGCTAGAAATCAAGCAGATCTAATCTAATAGTAATAGATTATATCTAAAATCTATGATAAAAAGCCAAAACACATCCAAAACAACTACTCAACTAGGAGCATCCTTAATGTAAAAAATTTGATATATATGAGGAAACCCCAGGTAATAGTACTTTACATATGAAAGTTGCACTCACAGAAGTTTGAATAAAATTGTATACAATGGGCTTAATTACGTCACATATAATAAACTTGCCAAGGTTTATTTGCATTTGAAAATAAGTTTGGAATATTTAAAACCTTTAGCCAGAAATTAATTTTTAAAGTAATTTATTTAATCAAAAATTTGATGTTTCAAGCCATTCAAACTTTACTAATCCCTACCCCCATTCCTTAGGCATAGTATCAACAGCCTCCATCTTATAGATTGTTAAGCTAAACTTCCCCTAGTTTTGAATACAAAATAAAATCGAAGATCGCTGTTTTTTCTTGCATTAGATTACTTTAATTCTACTTCCACCCCAACTTTTAATATCTTAGCTTATATAGGAGCTAAACACTTTAGTTTTGATACAAGTGGTTATGCGCCCTAGGATACTATGTTAATTTGTATCAGCAAGAATAGACAAGAAACCAAAAGTCATCTATCAGGTCCCAACATCAACTTCATTCACCATCCTCCCCAAATATGCCATTTCAACATAAACCATTCCTGATTTACAGAACATTAGTACCTTGTGGCCTGAGACTTTTGTCCTGGGTGTTGAAGCATCCACGATGGAAGCCAGGGTTTTCTTTGGCATGCCAGTTCCCTAACACATAGTTTTCATAGCCCACTGAAAATAATGGGAGCGTTGCATAACCCTTGTGGCATCAAAGTAAGTTGGTAAAGACCCTGAGCTATAGATATGGCGCATTTATCATATTTTCTTTTGATAGCTCAATCTGCCAATAACCAAAATAAAATCCATGACCAAAAAGTACCATGCGCCGCCAAATAGCCCAGCGCATATTTATTTTATGGTAGAGGATAGGTGTCTTTTTTGATGCCATTATTAAGCTTCCTATAATTGATCACGCATTTGGATATGTCCTTATATTTATAATCAATACAGGAGAGGCCCAAGGCTTTTGGAGGGCACTAACATCTTTTAATGTATAAGCTGGTTGATTTTACTGTCTACAAATTTATTGGCTTTCTTAAATTATCTAATAGGTCATAGTCAAATGGTCTGATGATTTCTAGTATTAACATTGTGTAGCACGTCCTTTACACAAAAATAGAAATTGTCTACAACAGTATTACTGTATCCTCAAAACTCTCTTACTGCTCAGCATAACTTTCCAAGCAAATTACACGAATTTACAAGAAGTAAATTTCAATTGCCCAGTGTAGTTTTACTCCAATGCCCTTGGATTCTCTGCTGGCTGCTCCAGTGTGGGGCAGCGGCGAAACTCCCCATCATTTTCTGTCTGGCAGGAAAATGTGCTCAGACTGGCTCACCCAGTCATTCCAAACCCATGGGACGATTCATTCCTTCCAAGGATCTTGACGCTCACCTTGCTCATACCCAAGCGGTACCTCGCTGCCCCCTAGTGCTCCCCCAGAGCAACATGCGCTACAGCCTAAGGGTCAACTATGGGAAACTCTTCCCATACCACGATCGAACCATTATTGAAATGGCACAGGCAGTGATGATACCCTCCAGATTTATAGATTTCCACCCATATAAGGGGTATTTTGACCGCAGCTATACCTGTGAAGCTGACGCCGCCACTGCAGCAACTGTGCCCTGGTATTCCAGGGTACCCCTCTTCCTACAATTTGGACCCAGCTCTCAGTTGACACCACTTTGGTGGTCCATTTTGCTGGTTTGCCCACCCACCTCCCTGCAGTGCTCCACTAGGAGCTGATAGACGGTTTGGCAGCCTATGGCTTTAACTCCATATTACATTATGTGGTCCCAAATGGGGCCACATGCCTCTCTGGGCCTTAGGCGTATGCCACAATAAGCCCTGAATTTAGTAAAATTGCAGTGTCGATTCTTCCTCACGCCATTATTCCTTCTGCCCTTGACCATCCGTTTTGGGCCCGTGTCAAGGGCGGGCAGATGATCTGTCCATCCTGTTTCAAGTTGGACCACTCAAAACGTAAGTGTCCCTCTTTAGCCACTACCTATAGATCAGATTACTCGTCCGCTGACCTCCAATATGCCGCCCACCCCACACCTGTTCTGACATGGGGTACATTCCTACCTCCCCCTCCCCAAAACCTGAGGCTGCAGCTGCACCTGCAGCCACCAATAAGTCTCCTCCTCGCCCCAGTGGCACATAGGATTCCTTCAATCAAGCACCAGCTTGGGCCCCATTTCAATCCCATGCTTGCTCCAACAAATTAACTAAACCTCAAAGCACGCTGATTCCCCAATTTTAATTCAACCAGAACCCATGAGAGTTATTAGATGAAATTGATGAATCAGGTAAGCTCATTGAAGAACCATATCTTCAAATTGAGCGGTTTGTTTATGCATAATGGGACGCCAAATACCCCCTCATCTATATAACCCACAGCCAAATGCTGAATCATTTTGCAGTGAGCACCAGCTTGCAGTCAAAGCAGCTGTAACACCAGACTGTTGTCCCCTCCGCAAAGCTGTCAACAAATCAGTGGCTGATGCTCACAGGAGGAATTCCACCTCTTGTTATCCCCAAAAGTCTTACTCAAAAGAGTAAAATCACAGTGAATCAATTGCAAAAAAATATCAATGACGTTATCCAGAACGTGGTAACTGTAGCACGGAATCTGAAAGCTAAGATTACCCAAACAATATTGCCACGTTCATTAAACTCCCAGATGCCCACATTAAAGCCAAAAAAAGCTTTATCCAAATATATCAGTGCCATTTTCCTAGCTGGAAATTTCCATGAAATACCAATCATCAGTGATATTAAACCACATGCCGCTGATGCCCCAACGCCCTTGCTATCTGCCTTGACATGTACCCTACTCTGGGATGAGGAAGCTGCTGCCAAAGATGAGCCCCCTGATCCCACCTCCCCTTCCGCCATGGAGGGATAAGCAGTTTCCACTGCCCACCTAATTGGTTGTTTTCATCCAAAGTATTTCATTCAATCCACCCATTTGGGAGTTTTGTTTGAATCAATTGGTTACGTTATTTTAGTTTTAATTTTTAGATTTTGCTAATATCCATCCCCTGGTCAGCTTACCTCAAATAAATATAAGTATTACTATATCCCTCAAATAGGCCAGATCTTAGTCTTTTTCATCTATAATTAACCTGGAAAAGGCTGTCACAAGGTATCAGCTAACAAACGTTCCTGTGATCATTGCCCTCTAGCCAATGTTCTTGAAAATAGTAATATCATTAAAATTTTGTACTTTGTCAACTGGTAAATATGAACTAAAGCAACAAAATTGATGGAGCTTTATTTAATTAAGGTAGGAATATAAATATTTTGACACTTGAATTTTTGCCATGGTTAATGATAAATCCAGGTGTAGCGACAAATTCCAAGTTTGATAGTCAGAATTATGAAAATATCTCACTATATAACTCTTGGTAATTTTTCATTAAATTTTGTTCCCACTATGATTTGGGCCCTGCTGGATTGATTAACTTATTTAAAAATTAACAGAACTCCTCTAGGGGGTGGAAGGCGAGTTGGTAAGGGCGTATGGCTACCAACCTGAAGGTTGTGGGTTCAATTCCCGCCCTTCGCACATCGATTGGGGTGCCAGCCAAAGGAAGCTATTGGCGGTTAGTAGGTCTAATAACACGAAAACCTTACCCATGACGTAACCAGAAAAATTTGAGTCCCAATCCAGAGGCGGAAAAACTTTCTTTGACGGAGTTGACCCTGTTCAGGTTTCATGTCATTTCTTTCTTTTGGCAATGCCTGTCCCCTGGTCGGCTTGCCTCAGTTAAATAAACAGAACTCCTCTAATTCCAGTTATAGTTGGGCATTCACTTGTTACACCCATATAATTTTATAAAAATTAGCACTATGCCAACTTTTGAATGTAGGATTAACCAACACCTGATTCCAATGCTTGAGTTCACATCTAATTCTTTAGTATAATAGTGGAGATTTTTGTCTGAGTATAAGCTAGAGAGTTTATCCAAATTCAGCTTTGATACCCTAAGTACTCATAAAAAAAGATCCCAATAAAAATTGTACTTTTGTTTTAGTGAAACAAAGGATGGAGCTAATAATACTAGTGAGCCAAATTGCAGCTGCAACACACTTCACGCTGCTAAAATGTCAAATTGGGACGTGCAGTACCATATTCTTTGCTTTGATCAATGTCTGTAGGGAGGCCAAGATTCTTGACTAAATTAGTGAGCACAATATTGATTGGTGAGCCACTACCTACTAACAATAACACCTGATTAATTTACTATGGTAATAGTAAAAATTTACTCAGAATAGTAAGTATTTGTACTTTGTTAAATTAACATTGAGTGTGTCACCTTGAACTCAATAACTTAAAAGTTTTCAAATATCTGGGTGCTAATCCTTAAATTACCCTGTAGATATGGCCTAGTAGACCCCATCCAATTTTGGGTATTGCCAGATGTGATAGGAAGCTTTTATCGCTCCAATTCTTGCACAAAAGGCTATTATAATAAAAACATGTAAACTTAGCTTCTCAGTCTTTATGTATATGAATGGCAACAGTTACCACATTCTCTACAATTAAAGATGCAAAGCCATCTGCAGAGTAATATAATGGTCAAAAATTGTTTACTTTCACATTGTGGATAGCCAAATTTTTTTTCTAGCATAAGTAGAAAATCCTTTTTTTATTCTGCATCAAATTTTCATAAAAAATCTGCAAAATTAGGGATTAATATGTTTCTTTGGTTTTGCAAAAATAGTGGGCATTAGTTATCATGCTACTCTTGTTTATATATATGTTAAGTGCTTTGTTCATATAAGGTCTACTGGAGCAAAGAATGAGGGCATATTAAATCCCCTTTGAGTATATGGCCTAAAGTGCATAATATGTAAGGCATATGGCGACTAATGTTTAACTTCATAATAGTGGCGGCACATTGCAAAGAACAGTTACCATCTGTTAAAAGCATATTTTAATTCAATACCAGTGTCAGGGAAACGGCATATGAAATTTAAACTGGCTGCCAGTTAGGATGCAAATGCTTCAAAAGACAAACCAGAATGCCAGAGGCATTGACGCTCAATTGACGTTATAGCATGGGGAGATGTTTAGTAAGTGAGCGCCAGTATGTTGCAAGCGTAAAAAGGCACCTGGCAATGAACCAGGCTTAGCAACTCCAGACCCACTGAGTCTTGCTTCAGGGAGTTAAACTATTGGTCTAGCTGTTTTGGGATACTCCATGGGAGGGTTTGGCATAAAATAGAGGTAAGGAGCAGATCCTCACTTGAAGTGGAGATAAATGAGACCACGACATTTTGATATCCTTTAGGTGGATGGTTTCAACAATGAGTTTAATTCCCAGAAGTTTTTTACATAATAAGCCCAGTTGGCTATGGAGGGAGCTAATTTACTATCATGAAGGGTATTGACCAGCCAATGTAGGGCCTGACAGGCCACAGGGTTAGTGCCATAGGGAGCTCGGCAAAAAGATATATTTGAAATTAATCAAAGATTGGGTACTTGGTATGATTTTTAATGGAGAATTAAGATAAGAAAACCAACCAAAAATTTCCTCAGTATGTTACAACTGATTAGTTAGTGGGTCGATTTGGGGAACATCTTATAAAAGCATGGAATTGGGGTCCTCAAATTTTGACCTAACCCAGAGAGCTCTAGAAGGAGGGGGAAAACAATTTCAGTCTAAACCAACTTTGAAAGAATAAGTAGCAGGCTGAGTCGCTGTCAGTTTAACCTAAAACGCCTGAATTGCAGTTTCACCATGTTTCTGATGGTTAGTGCAACAGTGTCTTGCCTGACAAGCAATGGGAATCCCCTAAGGCCACCCCACATGGGGGCGGTACCAACTGGTTGGAAATGGGTTTGGGATACCAACCTGCCCATGCCTGGTTGCTTGGGCGTTTGTTTTGACAAGTGAGTAATATCAAATGAGATCCAGATTTTTGAGGTGAGGGTTTTAAGATAGCAGCAACATTCAATGATGGAGGTACATGCCCGTTGGGCTTTGTCCACCAAGATTTCAAGGGGGTTCTGAATTGATAACATTATTAACCAATGGATCAATGTCATTGGCAATTTCAACTGAGGTTTAGTCATCATACACATTTTCGATTAAGAGGTATGCACCAGTTGGAATTTGTCACTGTAGGTTTTGGAGCAGGTTGTAAACTGACGACATTTTAATGGCTAATGCCATTGGCAATTGTTACTGAGGATTCGACATTTAATATCAATTCTACCAAATTTGAAAGCCTGCTGGGCTTTGTTATCATGGGTTTAAGGCATTTAGACTTTGATCTTGAAAGCTTGGCGCCATCAACTTAATAAGATCCTTTCCGCTCATATGTGACAGTTTTCAACACTTTCAACTCAAATTTCCAAAATTTGCCATTTTAATTCAGCTGAGGCAAGTGCAGATACAGGGGAGGTATCTTCAGAGGGTAAGCTGTACCCAGCGCTTGTCTACCACATGGGCGAAATCACCCTGTGAGACAAAAGAGACAGCTTCCCTCTTTGGACCCTTTTTATTAAAGGATGGAAACACTGCCCGGTCTAAGCAGAGGGGACGCTCCCCCAGACTTACATTACCCTTCCCTTTTGCCAAAGGAGGGGCGCCAACACTATGAAACTTCTTGAGAGCCACATTTTTGTGAGCCTTGGGCAACTTAATCGCAATTAAAGTAGCAATTTTTGAGGGGGACGAGGAGCTTTGGGGTGGGAGGCATGGAAAGCCTAAACCAGTTTCAGGCTTTTTTGCAATATTGGGCCTTGACCCAACTGTTCTCATAGGCTGGATAGTCCTTCCAAGCAATGAGATATTTAACCAATCTCTGAGATCTACGGGATGCTAAAATGCCCTCCATTTTGGCCTCCTCTGCACCCTCATCACTATTGGCTCATCAGATCTGAGGGGATTGCCCCCTTGAATGGGGATCAGCTGAGATATGTGGAAGACTGGATGTTGCTTCCAATGAAGTGGCAATTTCACCCGGAAACACTATTACCCAAATATTCCTCCACCAAGTGGGGATCCAAATGCTTACTTGCAAACTTCTGAGAAGGCACCTGCATCCTCAAATGACGCGTATTGAGCATGACATATGAACCCACCACAATCTCAGGTTTTGGAAGCCGCTTCCAATCCACAAGCCACTTGTAGTCACTTATAGCATTAGTAAGATGCTCCAAAAACATGGATTGGGTGGACTGAATGTTCTCTTCATGATCTGCGGCGACTGCGACCTCTGAGTGCAGGCATGTACTGAATGAAAATGAGTGATTGTACCCCAATGTTGCTTCATATGGGGAAAACCTCATATAGGCATGTGTTCCGTTATTATAGACAAACTGAGCGAGGGGAAGGTCATTAGCCCAGGTATCCTGCACGGCCACAGCATAGCAGCGCAAGTACTGTTACATGATCTGATCAATATACTCAGTTTGTCCATCGGACTGGGGATGATATACTGTGGATTGACAGGGCGTAATTTTGAAGATTGACAAAAGCTCATTCAGCACCACGCTGTAAACTGGGGCCCACAGTCGCTGACAATTACCTGAGAGAGATTGACATATAGAACACATGGTGCACGAAGAGATTGCAGTTTCCTCTGAAGTAATGGCAGATGAACATGGGATAATTAGGCCAAATTTTGTAAAACTATCAACCACCACCATCACCGCAGTAAACCCATTTGAACAGGGAAGTTCAACAATAAAATCCATGAATACCAATGTCTATGGACCCTCAGCCTGTTGTAAAGGGTGAAGAAGACCATTTTTTCCTGATTGATATGACTTGGCCCATCTCATAGAGGGGATTAGTCTGCGCCCATGTCTGGGAGCAGTTGGGCAAGCAAAGCAAGAGGAGCAGGCGGAAGGCCCGCGGCCTCTAACGTTCGAAAATGCCCCAGAGAATCCGGCAGAATAGAAAAAAATTTAAAAAAACTGGCGGTCACAATTTCCCCGGAGATACTCGCGTGGCAAGCACGATGCAACCAGTACATCAATACGCCACATTCCCAGCCACTTTCGTTGGTGGAATTCGGAGTCCTTGTGTATCTGGACATCAAAAAATGGCCCTATGGGAAAAATTTTGTGAAGATGTACACAAATTTTCCCAACCGCAGTATACGTTGCACCTCACTCCATGTCACGCGGTTGGCTGGACCTAGGTTTTGAAAGCAAAATAGCAGCAGACGAGGCTGCAGCGGTGCACATAGTGGTTGACCTCCCCAAAGGGCAACGGGTCGTCAAAACTAAATGCACCAGATGGACAAAATCGAACCAAATTTCCTCACGTTTGACTTTTTGCCTACTACAGTAAAACGTGACATTTTGGAGCAACACCTGAAAGATGGTCTCGCCATATACAGCAAAATACAATCTTTCGAAATGCAACGTTTCACACTGATGCCACACCTGTGCACCGGCAAAGCCATCACAGTTCTGACCCCATCTGAGGAGATCGTGAAGGACCTAACCCAGATCCCACACTCCACCTTTATTGATATTGCAGGGCACACCACCCACCCATTCTGGGTAACCGTGGACAGCGCGCCCCCCATTTGCACCCACTGTGATGCGTTCGGCCATAAGGCACACGCGTGCCCCATTAAAGAGGGCGTTACATTCCAAGAGCACCCCTCGGCGGCCATGGCCAGTGGAGAGGCGCATTACGAACCAACCGCAAGCACCAAAGAGGCTTTCCCGTGGGGAGCACAAGGCTGCTACCTATTGGTAAAGCCCATCTCCCCGCAGGAGTGGAAGAAGGCCAAGCAGGCCCATAGGACTGCAGCCAAGGAAGCGGCCAAGGTCACCACCACCATCCCACACTCACAACGCCAGGAGGACATGGAGACCTTCGCGGTGGAAGCAACTCAGGAATCCATCACCCAATCAGATTGGGAGGCCCAAGCTGAACGGGCCACTCAATCCGAGGATCCGATGGGAGATTTGATCTCACCCAATTGCTGCACCCAAGTCCCAGTTGAAACTGACTTGGGACCTATCCCAACCAAAAAATTTTTTTTGCCCCACTCGACGGTGCACCAAACTTATCCACACCGCAAAAAATTCGTCTGACGTCGGGAAAACAAAAAGCAAAGGCCAAAGCCAACGCGACTCTTTCCACAAAAATTAACAAAAACCCCGATAGTGTTGCTGCTAATACCCGCGCTGCTGTGAAAGCCCGTGGGGACCTGGAAGAGGCTGGTGGGCCAGGGGGCCCACCCCGTCACACCTAAGGTGCGATGGGGGAAACCTTCACTCTAGGGACACTGAATATCGCCGGACTCAAGGCCTCCCCATCCTGGGCTAGGAAACTGAGTTTTTTACAAAATAATATACCCATGGATATCCTGGCCATCCAGGAAACCCACTGTCCATGAGGTTCCGAGGATGCTTGGAAAACAATGCTCCTACCATCCCTATCCTTTTGGTTGAAGCACTGTGGGGTGCTAATTTAGAAAAACAATTTTTTCAAATTTACATCTTCAGAAACATTCCTAAATGACCGAGTGCTCGTTGTCACCTTCTCTTGGGCCAATGTTGCACACACAATTGTCAACATTTACGCCCCAAACGGTGCACAAGAGCGTCGGGAATTTTTCTTGTCAGTCAAATTCCTCCCGCTACCCCCCGATTCTTTCCTAATCAGCGACATGAACTGTTGGCTAATCTCACCAACGGACCGGTGGCCGCCCTCACCCCACGCCCCACAGGGTCACATAGAACTATGCGTTCTAAAAGCCACCCTTGGGTTAATGGATGCGCTGCTGCGACATGCCCCACTGCTCAAAAACATGACGTGTCCCCACATCCACAATGGCCAATTAAGGTCCATGACCCGCATTGACCTTATTCTAGTGCTGGCGAAATTCCAACCCCACATCTCCCACTTCAAAACAACGAAAATAGAATTCTCCGACCACCGACTGGTCTCAATAACATACCACTTACCTGTCACAGTTGCAAAGGCCCCACATTGGTGCAAAATCTGCCCCCCAGAGCTTGCGTCGCCAGGATTTTCCACGTGGGTGGAAGAGGCAACTTTGGCAAAATTGTTTGTTGCACCGTTTTGCGCGGACCCCATTTCCACATGGGCAACTTTCAAAAAAGACACCATCCGCCACTATTGCCATCTCTCATCCAGACGCTCATGAGCCACATTGGCGGTTATATTGCGCGCGCTGGTGGAATTGGCCCACTTGGAGTCCAACATTCCAGCCTCAGGATATAGCCCTGCATGGGGCCAGAAGTGGGCAGAGGCAGCAGCACACCTCAATGCACTTGAAAGGCAACACAAACATCGGTTTGTGTCCAATACAGGGCCACACGCATCACTAAAGGCAACAAGTGCACCGCATACTTCTTCAAAAAAATTTTTGCACCACGCCAGAGCGTGGCCTGCACCAGGTGTGAAGATCAGAAAATTTATCGTGGACACACCAGCCGAAGTGGCAATTGAAACGCAAAGATATTACTCCAAGTTATACCAAGCCGAACCAATTCAGCCAGCCAAAATGGCAGAATTTCTCAACAGAGCTCATATCTGCACCATTTTCCAATACCCGGAAATAATAATATTTAAATACTCTGAACAAAATTATGGACTACCATTTGCAGTGCGCCAAACTGAAAATGCCCAGGCCCAGATGGCATTCCATATGAGTTCTACAAAAAATATTTTAAATACATATCCCCATTGCTGCTAGCCTCACTCAACCAAAGCATGTTGGAAACGCGCCTCCTACCCAGGAGGACATGAGGCTTTTACAGTCACACTCTTCAAGAAAGGGGATAGGCTAGACTTAGCCAACTGGCACCCCATTTCTCTAACAAACACAGACACCAAAATTTTAACAAAAATCATGGCTAACCGTTTAGGGACTGTAGCATCTGCCACCATCTCTCCAGAACAATTCGGTTTCATCCCCAGAAGGTCGATTTGGGATAACGTGCACTCTGTGGCTAATGTGTGTCAGTCCACAGCCTCTGGGGCACTTGTATTCTTAGACCAACAAAAGGCCTATGATAGAGTAAACTGGGAATACCTTAGGGCCTGCCTCCAACAATTCCGCCTACCTCCCCGCTTCATTAACTGGGTGATGCTGCTCACGGAATCTGCAACAATGGCTGTGCGCGGCCCAGGTTTCCTAATGGATGTAGTCCATCCTCAAAGGGGCCTGCGACAAGGGGACCCCCTGAGCCCACTCTTATACAACTTCAGCCTTGACCCACTACTGCGAAATGTGAATGCCCAACTCACTGGGGTCCATGTGCCAGGCCAAACCCCAGTCAAGATGATGGCATTTGCAGATGATTGCGTGGTGGGTGTGTCTAATAATAAAGATGCACGCGCGCTTGAAGCCCTCATCCAGGAATATTCCCGGGTAAGCAACGCGGCACTGAACGCCTCCAAAACCGAAATCATCCTCCTTGGTCGGTTTCAGAACTGCTGGGCCCCTGCAAGTAGTTCCCAACCCAGCCCAGCTGCTCGCCCAAGTCCACGCCTTACTAACTCAAAACACACCGCTCCACTGGTGCTCCCCTTTGTGCCGCGACCTACCATAGGACTGGTACGCCATCTGGGCGTGTGGTTGGAGGCAGGAGGATACGCGTCAGCAGTAATGGAGGGCCATATACTGGACAACGTGATGAAGCGAATCGCCTCTCTCAGAGCCCACCCTACTACCCTCACTGGCAGGGTTGTTCTTGCCAACTCTATGCTCCTATCCAAAGTCTGGTTTGGAGCCCACGCCATCCCCTTCTCCCCAAGCTTCTTCAAATCCCTGTATGCTTTGCTACAAGGTTGGCTTTGGTCAGGCCGCCCTCCACCAGTACGGCTAGAGGTCATGTTTGGCCCTCATCATCATGGTGGCATGGGCCTACTTGACTTCAAAGCCCATGCCGCCAAGATCCTAGGCACCTGGATTGCGGCCGTCACTGCTCCTACACTCCCATCCCAACACTGGTCCCGCGCGGCCCGCTCCAACTTCTCCTGAGCCTTGGGCCTCAACAACCCATCAAACCCCCACTCCCTGATGAAATACCTTGCATCACACACATCAGCCACAGGTCCTCACGGGACAAAAACCACTACAAACGAATCCTACTCTCCATGCGAAGCGCAGAGTGGAGAATTTGTATTAGTGGACATACAACCCAAAGAGGCCGCCCCTCTCCTCAGTTCACACAAGAGGTACAGGGGCTACCCATCCATGATGGCGTGATCCCCATTCGACCCCAAGTCCTATCCAGGGTGGACTACCTGGACATGATGGACATCCCTTATTCCACTGAGACCCAAAAGACTATCTGGAAATATGCACACCATCCTCTGTTGCAGCCTCAAGTCCGTTCCCATGTGTGGCGCTGCAGGAGGCGGGTGTATCGTACAGCTGAGCGCTCTAATGCTTTACACTCATCCTGTGTCGTGTGTGGCCAGTATGGAACGCTGTTTCACCGCCTGGAGAAGTGCCCCACCTCTAAAGTAATATGGCGCGAAGTCCAACGTCTGCTAGGCCAGGATCAAACACATCTCTTCAGTCTGTCAAGAGATATGTTTACTTCATCAATGGCCTCCCCCTCCCACCCTCCCTTCGTGCTCTGGTGGTTGCAATCGCCATGTGGACTATCCACACGATTGTCTTGGATGCCATCGCCGGATCCATCCCCACCCTCCCTGAAGCTGTCCACAGATTCCGGTCTCATTTGGTGGATCACTTTCAAGCGTGGATGTTTGGATATCTCCCATCACGTCGCCGGCAGCTGGTCTCCTCCTGGTTCCCAGTCTGGTTCATCAAATCAGACCCCTTCCTCCACACGTGCTCAATAGTGGCTACGCCCCCTACACACGTTCCTCCCCCTTCCCATAAGTGGCGTTCCCGCTGGCAACAAGAGATAGCATCGCTTCTCTGGGGTGCCTCACCTGGTACTGAGTTTTGTCTCATCTGAGTCATATTCGGAAGTGTCCGTCCCATGGTCGGCCTTCCCCGCAATAAATTTTAAATTTATTTGGATATGACTTGGCCCATACACAGGTGACAAAATTGGCGATCCAGGCTGGTACTTCTTTGTCAAGCCTGATCAATTATAGATATGCTTGAGTAAGTTGATACATTTCTTATTGCCAGGATGGCCGACTGTGAGGGGGGTTTGTGATGATCCTGAAACACTTTGTCTTGAAGAAGAGGAGGGACCCACACCCACAACCAGAAATATATAAGGCCCTCCTCCAAGGGATATAGGGAATGTTTTTGAGTCAGGAGGGACAATCACTCCTGAAGGTCCACGCCTTTTAGGACATGACATTTGGGCTGCTAATACTTATGAAATAAGAGGCGCGTCAGGAGCTAAGTCCACTGATGAGACCACAGGAGGTACGATGGATAAGATTTTATAAGGGGAATTACTGTGACCATATCCGCTTCATCTGAGTTAGTGGGCAATGAGCAGGGTTATGACTCAAAAAATTTGGAAAGTCATTTAACGCTACTTTTACAAACTTATATTCAAAATTGAAGCTATACAAATCCTGATAGGTTTGAGCCTGCCAATGTGCCAACTTCTGTGGCTTGCAAAAATAAAGGGGGGCTTGATGATCCGTGCACAAAGTTAACTCATGTTGAGCGCCTTTTAAGGGATACTACCAATGGGTCAAATACCATGCGACGGCTGCCAACTCCTTATTGTAGATGGCCCAAGACTGTTCATTGGGAGAGAACTTGCGGAAAAAATAGGCAACCAGATGCTTTAACCCATCATGCTCTTAATGCAAGACAGCCTTGACCACAACAGATGAGGCATCACATGCTATGACATAGGGTTTGGAGGGGTCCATGTGTTTTAAGATGGGGAAATAAAAACACCTCTTTGATCTACTCAAATGCCTTCTGGCACTCAGGCGTTCAATGAAAAGAAACATTCTTACCCATGAGCATATGAAGTGGAGCGGCTAACTGAGATAGGGTATGGGAGAATTTCTTCAAGAAAATGATAGTGTCCAAAAAGCTTCTCAATTGCTTTTAGGTTGTTACAGTTGGCCATTCACAGATGACGACCAACTTGTTGGGGGAATGGCGTAATTATCTTTTAAGATGAGATTGCCCAAGAAGGTAACCTCATCCATATAAAACTCACATTTTGAATGCTTGATAAACAGGCCCGCCTTGTGCAAGGCAGCCATTACTGCTTCCAAGTCCTTTGAATGTTGTTTGGGACTTGGAGAATGTACCAAGATATTAATAATGAATGCAACTGCGCAGGTGAAGTGGAGGTTCCCAGCACACTATCAATCATTTTTTGGAATAAAGCCGTTGAACTCTATAACTCAAATGGCTTTACTCGAAATTGGAAGATACCCTCTTTTCATATGGATAGTGGTAAACCATTCCTAATTTTCCATCATCTGAATCTGATAAAGGCATTAAAAAGATCAAGTTTAGATAATAAAAGTGACTTGGCAATCGCTTGGCTGATTTTCTTCTTTAACGGCAATGGGTAGGGGACATGGACTGGATCTTATTTAGGTGACCATAATCCATGCAGGGACAAAGAGAACCATCAGCCTTCTTGGCAAAGACAATGGGAGAAGCAACTGAGGATGTCTCTCTGAACAACCACTCTTTTTTAAGCATGTCATCCAATTATGCATTTAGAGCAGCCTCCTCTTCCACTGTATGCGAGTACAAAGGACAGTTTATAATTAAAGCCTGCACCATTGTCCTAAAACCCAAGTCAAATTTGGTATGAGGAGGGAGACGGTCCACCTACTTGAAGTTGAAGATACTTTGATATCCCTTCAATGCTTCAGGAAAGTAAAATGGGAGGCCCGCAGGGGAAAAAGGGAAGTAATCAAACTATGACCAAAAGTTTTTGTAGGTGTATCCAGTAAAGGGAAACTTGCCTTTCATCTGATCATTAGTAAAGGCAAACATATCAGATCTAATGTGAATTCTAACATGCCGCTGATGACACCAAACCACCCCCAATATTACCAGAAACACCAGGTTTAGCATTGCGGAGAACTGATTGCAAAAGCTAAGCTGGTGAACTGAAAAGGCATTGGGCGTTGTACTATGTATGAGGGCTGCGAAGCTGATGAAGTGACTATCACTGTAGGATCCAAGTTTAGGTCAATTTCCAGCTGGTGGGCCAACTATACGCTCCTAAAATTACCCACTGCTTCAAAGTCCACTAAGGCCTCAAAGGACACAAGGTGAGCTCTGATATTAATTTTTATTGGCAATAAAAAATAAGCGAAATTATATTTATTAGCAGATTTGGTAATTTCTGCTTATACTGAAGATATAGTTAGCAGATCAGGGAGAAGGTCGGGCTCTTTTTTGGGAGTAAAGTTGGGAAGGGAAAGGGGTTGGGAACCTGATTTTTTAATCTGAGCTTTTAGTGACTCATTGGCAGGGGAACCAGGATAATCCAACTTGGGCACAAGGGCATTGGCTGACTCTGGGACCAGTACCAATCCTGGTTCAACAACAGAAACTGAATACAAGTCTCTGTTGAGCAACCTGATCATGTAGTTTCAAAATTAATGGTGGGGAGTATGGCGAAGTGAGGCATTAATGGAAGTTACAGTCTATCACATTTGATTCCCTGTCCCCATAGGGGTGGACCAAACTTCATGATGAGTTGAGGGCAAATCAGTGCAGACAAAGAATTGCCTTAGAGAATATCACTAGAAAGCTCTAGTGCTGGGGCTTAGTCATGGAAGGCTGCAACTAAAGAGGACAAGATAGGGGCTTCAGTGATAAAAAAGTAATTTAAGATAAACTTTCAGAACGTGACACGGGAGTTATAAAGCTGATAATACTTTTGTAACAAATGAGATAGGATCATCTGCACAGATAGCAGAACGCAGAAGGCCTAGCATCCATCGACGTGCTTCACCCTCAACTGCATCCAAAAGGGCAACACCTTGCTGGGCGTTGTACCATGAAGCAGCATTATTTAGGGCTTCAGCAGATCAAAGTTGCACTTTAGGAAGGGCATTGAGAACCTGATTAACAATATCTCAGGAAGGGACACTTGGATTCCCTACCTGAAAATGAGCTGAAGGAAGAGTAGTGGCCAATGGGGCCCTGCTACCATGGAGAAATTTCTCCAAAGCTTTCTTAACACTGCTCACAAAATTGGCGACTGACTAAAGAAACAGCAGGAGACAAACTACAAAAGCACGTTCATTTGGTAAAGTGTAACCACTGAAGCGCCCATCTCTAAGAGGAGGGTAGAAATGGCTGGAAACAAAATTTGGTTGATTATGTCAAGGAAACGGCATATGAAGTTTAGACTGGCCTGCCAGTCAGATGTAAAAGCACAAAAATGAAAACCAGAGTGCCAGAGGCATTGTCACTCAAATGACGTTATATTGCATAAAGATGTGTAATAAGTGAGCGCCAGTATGTTGCAAGCGTAAAAAGGCACCTGGCAATGAACTAGGCTGTAGCAACTCCAGACCCAGTGGGCCTTGCTGCAGGGAGTTGAACTATTGGTCTGTCTGTTTTGAGATACTCCATGGGAGGGTTTGGCACAAAAACAGAGGTAAGAAGCAGATCCTCACGTGAAGTGGAGATAGATGAGCCTACAGGATTTTGATATCCTATTGGTGAATGGTTTCAACAATTGGGTTGAATTCCCACAAGTTTTTTTACATAATAAGCACAGTTGGCTATGGAGGGAGCTAAGTTTACTATCATGAAGGGTATTGACCAGCCAATGTAGGGCCTGACAGGCCACAGGGTTAGTGCCATAGGGGCTCAGCAAAAAGATATATTTGAAATTAATCAAAGATTGGGTACTTGGTATGATTTTTAATGGAGAATTAAGATAAGAAAACCAACCAAAAATTTCCTCAGTGTGTTACAACTGATTAGTTAGTGGTCGATTTGAGGAACAACTTATAGAAAAATAGGATTGGGGCTCTCAAAATTCGACCTAACCCAGAGAACTTTAGAGGGAGGGGGAAAAACTGATTTCAATCTGAACTGACTTTAAAGTAATTGGCGGCGGGCTGAGTCACTGTCAATTCCTCTCAAATGCCTGACTCACGGTTTCACTGCATTTCAAACAGTTATCATGATGGCATCTTGGCCAACAAGCAATGGGAATTCCCCAAGGACACCCCACATAGGGGCAGTTCCAACTGGATGGAAACGGGTTTGGGTTACCAAACCTTCCCGTGTCTAGTTGCTTAGGCGTTTGTTTTTCTAAGTGAGTAACAGCAAATAGTAATAAAAATTTTTGAGGTGAGGGTTTCAAGCTATCAGCAACATTCAATGATGGAGGTACATGCCCATCGGGCTTTGTCCACCAAGATTTCAAGGGGGTTCTGAATTGATAACATTATTGCCCAATGGCTCAATGACATTGGCAATTTTGACTGAGAATTCATCAACATACACATTCCAATTAAGAGTTACGCGCCCATTGGGCTTTGTCACTTTAGAATTTGAAGCAGGTTTCAAACTGACGACATTTTTAATTACTAGATGCCATTGGTGGGTGTTGCCTAGGATTTGACACTTAATTCCACATCTATTGAATGTGAGAGCCCGTTAGGCTTTGTTACCATGGGTTTAAGGCATTTGGACTTTTATTTCAAAAAAACAAAGCGCTTTCAACTACATAAGATCCTTTCCGCTCATGGGGTGACAGTTTTTAACGATTTTAGCGCAGATTTCCTAAATTTTCCATACTAATTTGGCTGAGGCAAGCGCGGAGACAGGGGAGGAATCTTCAGAGGGAGAGCTGTTAACCAGCGCTTGTCTACCACATGGGCAAGATAACCCTGTGTGACAAAAGAGACAGCTTCCCTCTTTGGACCCTTTTTATTGAAGGATGGAAACACTGCCCATTCTAAGCAGGGGGGACGCTCCTCCAGACTTACAACCCGCAACATTATTATACCTCCTTGTAGGGCTCATAGGCGTATTATAGGCAATTTGAGCATTGATATAAACCTTGACTCCATATATAGCACTTGAGCATTAAGGGTAAAATTATTGACGAAGTTTGAGACCTTTTCCTATTTTTTAAAGACTAATGAGAATTTTATTCCACATAGCCATCCTATCTGCTCCTCCTAACTCCTTAAAATAAGATACTTGGCGTTCATGCAAGGCATCCAAACTTCACTTGGTTTATTAACCTGCTATTGACTTTCAGAGTACAGTAGCTTCATTAATGTAGCCAACTTAGTGGTCTCATAGGCAACTCTCATGATAATATCAATTAAACTAATAATGTTGTGTACATTTGTGGGAATTCAGCTAGTAGAGTGCTTGCTGGTGCTAACCGCCGCTGGATTCCACAAAAGTTTATTTAATATAAAGATAAAAACACTAATAAAATAAAAAGCTTGGTTTTTTAGGTTTTATTAATGTAGTTGCAGGAGGAGAAATAAATGAACCCTCGCAATATTCAACTAGTAAGTATTTAAACTTCATCAAGGGCTTAAGGGAATTTAATGATAAATTTGGAAAAACTTGTTACTGCCAAATTAAGAAATATGGGAATGTAGCCTACAGAAGCTTAGAATACTCGCTTCACTTAGGTTTAACAATTGATGAGGAATTATTTTTAGCTAAGAAATACCTATAGGGTAATAATTTGATAGTTTTCAGCCAATCCCCATTTGATAAATTTATTGCACCTCAAGGAACCCTGCCAAGCCTATAAAGGGGGTGGTCCCCATGCAGGTACTTGAATAGACCTGGTTGTGGCTGGGGGAGTACCATCTGATGGACGCCCAGGGTCCGCTGCATGGTCAGAGAAATCTAACTGCTCAATCTTGTGGTTAATGCTGTGAATTATTCAAAAATATGTTACCCAAATTTGCAGGGTTCCACAAAGAATTGGCCAGGGTCTTTTGTTTGATACAATTGTTAGTTTATATAAATCCTTCATATTTTTATCACAAACTTGCAAATGGCCAAACTTTTCACTTTTCAGCTGATTTTGACCCAAAAAAATCCTTACTTTGCAGCTGGGAGAGCAAATGTCTGACAAAATTTTATTCTCAATGAATTTGGGCAACTTAAATAAAATTCACTTGAAATTGACTTTTATTTCTATTAAACTGGAGGGTCTATGATGATCCTGATTGACTTTAAGGTTTGAATGAATGAGAAGTAGGAATAAAATGGACTGGGGATGATGAATTGGTGTAAGCCAAAGTTTTTACAGTGGACAAATGGAGGTCGCCAAAGTAGCTCAAACTGGAATTGCAGAGTGCTGAAAGTTGGAATCGCTGGAGTTCAGTTTAGTCAGAAACACCTGGAGTTGGTATTGATTTTAAAAAGGTTTCACATTGTATGCAAAAGGCTCCTCATCACAATTCCTTGGTTAATTGGAATGATTTCTTGGCATCAATAAATATGTCCATTGAATAATTGTTGATCTGACTCTTTATACTTTTAAAAAGGTCAGCCCTGATATCAAATCAGAATCTCTTCAGCATTCTAGTAAGGTGGCACCTCTCAATCTTGATCATTTGTTCAAAACGTTCAAGGTCACAGTTGGATTAAAAGAGGACATAATTTCTATTGTCTTTTTTCTCTAGTCACTTTTCTTTTCTTTCTTTGTGTTTATACTAGGTTATGTAGATAATCAATCTCTTTGTATTAGTTGTTTTTATAGTGAGCTGCACCATCCATATCCTTATTGAGGCTATTAAGGCGTCATTAATAATCATCTGAACCTTGCATTAATTCTTCAACATATAAATATAATCAAACAGTATATACAAGAGATTTTGATGTGGCTACCTATTAAGTCAATGAGTTGACTAGCAGATTTGATATTTTCTAGGTCTCATGGTTGGCCATTTCAGTAGAAATCAATAGCTCAACTTAAGCTCATAGATAATCTACATTTTAGGCACAGTAATACGATGTCAGAAAGCCAGATAGGGGTTAATTTTTTTGCTATTTATTACTTTTTAAATGATATAAAATATTTCAGCATTCAAATGGACATCAAGGTTTTTTATTTTCTGGTGATTTTTGTAAGTCTGATGTTGATTGTACTAAAAGAATGGTTAAATAATGTGAATTTATAATAAAACCATTTTTATTAAAAGGATGTTATCTTATTGTTGTGAATCCATAAAAACAATCCACCTATTTCAATTAGTTGGTGGGTTATTCTATTGAGTTTAGTAAATGGAAGGTTTAAATATTTAGTTATTACTTCACTTATCTGCTCCTGATAAGCAAGCTTATTAACTATACCACCAATGGTCATTTACTAAAACAGACGTTTTCTTATATGGGACATTTCAGAACTTGTATTTTTCAAACATGCACAGTTGGTCTTAAATCTTATAGAATGAAGTAAGGTGATACCCATGTATTAACCACTCAGAAACCACTATACCTTGGCGCTAGATTCATTAGACACCCAAGATAAAGATAGAGAATCTAGCGGGCTGAAAGGGGGTAATAAACACCATGAGAGGGTCTGCAGTCTCTTTATTATCAATTAATGCTAATGAGGAAGTAGTCTTAGATTAATTCGCTCTGTTCCATATGCTTGTGAAAGAATTCAATCACCAAAGCCAATGATGAAATAACTCAGGTATTGATCTATAGTTCTAAATTTAGAGTTCAGGGGTACAAAATTAACCTATAGTGAGCACTAAAATGTTGAAACTGGTTCTGGAGCATCATATTTTATTGCACATGTCAGTTGCACAAGTAAATAGATAATCTGTATGAAGACAGATAGCTTATAAGAATAATAAACACCTGATTACTGATAACAAGCCTTTTAAAATAGTTAACAAGACACAAGGTAGTATTTTGTGTAATGATAGTAGTTTGAGGGCTCACAAAAATTATTATATTGTTCGTGGTAGGTAGGCCTAGAAAGCTACTAATAAAACCAGATTATTTTCTAAAATGGCAGTCCCTTACTTATATATTATATAAGTTCCATAGATTTAGCTAATCAAAAATGATTGGTAACCAAGAAGTGCTAAGAATCTTGGGTCATTTGAAATAATGTTTAAAAATTGGGTGAATATATTTGTTGGCCTTGTGGCAATTATAAACTAGTAATTGGACGATTAAAAATGGATGGTGGCAAAGCCCATAAGTGATAATCAAAACTATCCTCAATACGTTTAGACTAGAAGGAGGCAAGATAGTTGTAATGAATGGTTGATACAAGCTTATATATATAGGGGCGAGGAAAATTAAGGTAATTAGTAAAGAGTTTGCACTTTAAGGATTGAGGAAATTGATTGTAAATTAGTAATACCAGTAGATGTGGGTGTGGAAGTGAGGTAATTGTTAATATTAGTACTATAAGTTTATGCTGGTGTGGGGGCGAGGTGTAAAGTTCTTATCTTATATCAACTAGATTGATACATAAAAATTGGAAAATAAGAGTATTTACTAAAGTTGATGTTGAATTTCCATGATAACTGTTGGGATTCTCTCTATGCAAGGTGGAAGCCTTGTCTGGGAGAAGATTAAAAGATACCAATATGCAGGACTCCATTTCTGAGATTAATAAATGATCTGATAAGTCCCAAATTAAGGTTTGATTTAGTTCAAGTAAATTAATTATTAAAATCAATGCATTGAGTTTGAAAATTCACTTGTAATTCCTAAACTTATATAATACTTACAATTATATTTCTTAATTAGTTTTCTTAAATCATAAGGCAATAGTCCAATTTCCTTTTAAGTATCTAAAGCTAATTTTCATCCATCCTCATATTGGGATTATCCTTTTGGATCTGTAGATCATGTTTTTCTATTAAGGGCTATCACAATGATCTTGCAGATCCTACACTAACTTCCTGAATCCCTTAGCACTTATAAATAGTGCTTTTATAATTCTAATAGATACTTTTACACCTATTACTAAGATAAATCATAATCATAGGTTTTTATTAAAAAATTAACTCACAAAGATATTATGCAAGCAAAATTCAAATCCCTGATCTCATATATTTGCACCACCTGTGCTTTCCCCCTGGCCACTCAACAATAACAACATCAACTTTGGCTAAAAATAGAAATTGTTGCTGTCTTATCATTAAATATTATTTGGTAATATTTTCCTATAAAATACTAGCTAGTTTTATTGTTGGGATCCAAACCCAGTATTAATACTGATTAGTGTCTAATTGGGTAAAATCTGACAGTGTTTGTAGTTAAACTTTATTGTTGTCTAAAATAGTCAATAATATTATTCCTTATGTAAATTTATTGAGATGAGACATTGACCAAAATGTGGGTGTTTTGGAGTTACCAAAGTGTTGTAATGCTTTCCTTGACGATTTCTTGTAGATTGGACAGGGTAATGCGGCCTGCCAATAATAGTTAACTTGTTCCATTACTAAATAATGGCTTTGAACTCATAAAAGTTTGATTTAATGGGACAAGCTATAGGTTTTATAACATGCTATCTTGGAAGTCAGCCGCAAAGGGCTAAAATATAATTGGCAATAGATGCTGACTAGGTGGATAGATAACAAAAAAGTTAATTATGGATAGTATTCCTTAAGTGTTAAATTCATCACCAATGATGCTGTTCCTTATTGAGGTGCCAAATGATAAGTTGGGCAACAAACTTATAAATATAAACTCTTGGCTTTCTAAATAAAGTCATATATAGCGTTTTTAAATATCTATATCATAACTCTGTGAAGAGTTGAAGGAATTGGTTGCTTTTGTCTTATCTTCAAGTAACATGAAATGAGGTAATATTCTGTTAATTTGCAGATACCCAATTGGGGTTAAAACCACTCATGAAGAAGACTTGATTGGCTAGTTCTTTCCATACAGCTAGCAACTTCCTTAATCTTACAACTCAGCAGCAGAACCTGTGCAGTAAGCTTCACAAAAGAGATCTTACAGTTAGTCAAAAATTAAAGCTATAATCAAGATAAGATTTAGCTCAAAATTTAACTGATACTTTGATAGAAAAATTTGGAAAAGTTTGCAAAGGTTTAAATAGATTTTATATCTAATTAAAAAATTTGATTTTAATTTATAAATTAGTAATAAATTTATTTTTCTAGCTTTAATTACTTAATTTAGTAATGTTGCTACAGTAACAACTTGACTAAATTTTCAATATCTGATTATTTTAACGCTTTCTAGAAGTTGTGAAGTGATAAGATGTAAGCTTAAGTGCAAAAAACATGTTACTAGAAAAAAGCATTTCCATATATTACTTGAAAGATTTATATAGACTATGATAAAGTTTTTAAATGAAAGAGAAATATAGATAAAAATGTTTAATACATAAATACTCATATTGATGAAATGGTTAACTAATCCCCATATAATTGCTAATACTGACTGGTTGAGGTTTATCTTATCTAGATGATTATACAGCATTACATAAGTTTCTATAGCATAAGACTCTTTTCATTCAATTTTTTCTAAAAAATCTTACGGTAGTTTCTCTTAATTGAATTTTAAAGCATTTATAGATTAAGATAAATTATATATAAATTAAATTTTATACAGGAAAGGCTGTCATAGGATGGACACTCTCAATAAATATCTACATCATAGAACCAAGAAACTATAAGGGCACCCCAAAGAAGCTCAAGCTATCACCTGTTGCCAATGAGACTGCTATTGGAAAGAAGAGGGGGAGTGTCAGAGGAGGCTAGGGCCAAAACCAAACATAAATGAAGGAAAGGGTCCAATGAGAGGAACCAGATGGGGAACCAGGATGACACCAACTGGTGGTGGTGGGATAGCAAGTGGCCAAACAACCAAGCTTGGAAGTAAATCATAAGGTGAGAGTGGAAGAAAACCACAGCTTCATGGAATGTTGGGGTAGTGCCAGAAAGTGCGTCAAGGACAATAGTGTGAATCGTGTATAACGCTATTGCAACAATTAAGGCTTGTAGAGAAGGGTGGATAGGGGAGGTCATGAAAAAGATGAAGATTTTCTTAGACATGCTGAAATTCTGTACTCGTTCCTAGCAAAAAAGGCGCATAACATCCCACCAGATCGCCCTTGATGGCAGACAATCCTCTAAGAAATGGACTAATGACCTGAATTGACCACATACAAAGCAGAATAATGAGAGGCATTGGACCGCTCAGCAGTCTGGTACACCTTTCCCAGGCATCTCCACACATGGGCGCGAATCTGGGGGTATAACAGAGGATGGTGTGTGTAACGCCAAATAAACTTTTGTGTCTCCAGAGAGTACAGGATGTCCAACTTGTCAAGGTAGTCCACAAGGGCAATAAGGGCGGATTGGGGTACAATATTGTTTAAACGACTTGCTCATGGACTTTTTGCTTGAAACGGGGAGTAGGGCAACCCCTCTGGGCGGTGTGTCCAATGATGCTGATTCTCCACTCAGCACTCCGCATAGAGAGGGAAGTTCATTTGAAGTGGGCGGCGTCTCATGCGGGCCCACAGCAGAGGGATGAGAGGCCAGATAGCTAAGTAGAGAATGGGGTGGATAGGATTGTGTGGCAAAGGGCATAGGCAAAATTGGAGTGGGCCGCATATGATTAGTGTTCATCTAGGATTGTGGGGTTGGTGACTGCAGCGATCCAGATTTTAAGTATTTTGTGGCGTGGGCCTCATAGTTGAGCAGTTCCATACCACCACTATGGCTAGAGCCAAATATGACATCCAGGCGCACGGGGGAGGGCGGCCTAACCAAAGCCACCCTTGTAGGAGGGCATACAAAAAGGCGAAGAAATAGGGGGAAAAAGCGATAACATAGGCCACAAACCAAAATTTTGACAGGAGCATAGAGTTGGCAAGAACAACACAGCCTGTGAGGGAAGTCTGGTGGGCTCTGAGGGAGGCAATGCGCTTTGTACATTGTCTAGGATGTGGTGCTCCATCTCAATGAGGTGAACTCTCCCACCTCCAGTCACACTCCCAAATGGTGCACCAGACCAGTAGTGGGTATTGGAACGAAAGATAGCATAAGAGAGGCAGTATGGGGTGTCTGGGGCAAGCGAACCAGAGAGCTAGCTGACAGAGCAGGCTGACTACGGGGTGCTGGTGAACAGCGGGCTTAGTAATGGCCAAAGAGAGTTATTTCGGTTTTGGAGGCATTAAGGGCAGCGTTACTGACCCTGGAGTAATCCTGGATAATTGCCTCCAGCGCTTGCATCATGGTTGTCAGACACCCCAACCACACAATTGTAAGAGAATGCCATCATACTAACAGGTGCTTGGCCCTGCACATGGACAACCAGCAAGGCGTGCATTCACACAGTGTAAAAGTGGGCTGAGGCTGAAGTTGTACAAGAATGTATTTAAAGGGTCCCCTTGGCGGAGACTCCATCAAGGGTGACCCAGTTAGTGGGGAACCAGGGCCACGCACAGCCACTTTGGCAGAATCTGTGAGAAACATCTTCCAATTTATGAACCAATGGGTGAGGTGGAATTTGTGGAGGCAGGCTTTGAGGTAATCCCAGTTGGCCCTATCAAACTTTTGTTGGTTTAAAAACACAAGCGCCCCAGTAGGCGTGGATTGGCAGACGTTGGCTACGGTGTGTATGTTGTCCCATATTGACCGCTTGGGGATAGAACTGAACTGCTCAGAGGAGATTACTTTAGAGGCAACTTACCCTAGGTGCTTGGCCATAATTTTAGTAAATAACTTAGTATCAGTATTAATAAGTGAGGTGAGGCGCGTTAGTTTAACAAGTTCATCCTATACCTCTTCTTATACAGCATTATCATATAGGCCTCCTGTCCCCCAGGAAGGAGGCGCGTTTCTAAAAGACATTTGTTCATTGAGGCAAGCATTAGCGAGAAGAAAGAATTAAAATACTTCTTGTAGAACTCATATGGAACCCCCATCTGGACCTGGCGCTTCCTGTGCAGTGCACCTCAAATAGAATACCAGAATTCATCACAAGTAATCAATTCATTAACTCCGGGTAGTGGGAAATGGTGCAGATATGTGCGCCATTGAAAAACTCATCAATTATGGCAGGTTCAACTGGTTTGGAATTATACAGCTGAGAGTAAATTTTCTGAACTTTGACTGTCATGTCATGCTGGAGTATCAGCAACGGAGTTGTCCATCCGCCTCACCTGTGTGCAGGCCAAGCTCTATTGCAGTGCGAAGAAATTTGAGGAAAAAGTAGGCGGAGCACGTGTCACCCACCAATATATTTTTCATCTTGTACTGAACACAAAAGCGATGTTTGTGTTACCTTATCAGTGCGTTGAGATGAGAAGACACTTCTTCCCACCTATGACCTCAAGCCGTGCTGTACCCTACAGCAGGGACTTTAGACTCCAGGTGGTCCACTTCCATAAGTGCGCATTTCATGACTACTGAGGCAGCATGAGAGAAACACATTGAGATGTGGCATGCCTGAAGGATAGTGATTTCTTTGAAGAATGACCAGGTAGATAGTAGATCAGCACAGAACGGTGTGGAAAGCTATGGTGCTAAAGTTTTGGTGTCCATCCATACTGGAAACATGGGCGACGTGATCTCAACTAGTCAAAGTCTACACCATTGTGGCGCCTGTGCCACTGGGCTTAATAAAGTGAAGGAAACCAATAACATACTATGGTCAGAGAAATCAATCTTTGTCATTGTGAAGTGCGCAATCTGGGACTTAAGTTCAATGGGGCAAGAATGAGGTCAATGCTGGACATGAATCTCAGTCGACCATTGTTCACATGGGGACGGGACATGTTGGGTAGCAACGACGCATGCTTGGGGAGGATATAAAAAAGCCTCAAGGTGGCTTTTAGGAGGCAGAGCTCAATGTACCCATGCGGAGGGGTAGGCGTTAAAAGCCAGCGGTCAGTGGATGAGTTGGCCCAGCAGTTCTGGTCGCCCACCAAAAATGGATCAGGTAGAAGTTGGAAGTAAGTTACATCTGAGAGGAAATCCCAGCAAGCCCGTGAACAGGTTGGAGCGTAAACATTAACTATAGCGTGCACTTCATTGTCCCATTAAAAAGACATGACTAGCACACAAGCATCAAGATATGAATTTTTAGATATAGATTTAAAGACTATCAAATGCACATATAAGCACCACACAGTGTGGCGACCAAAAAGAAAGGGAGTTGAGGAGCATAGTTGCCCATGTGTACTCAGCACCATGTGGAAAGTGGGATTCCTGTCTTGCCAGGATGTCCACAAGTAAATTGTTTTTTAAAACTCAGTTTTTTAGCCTAGGATGATGAGGCCTTGAATGTAGCAATATCTAACGTCCCTATTGCTTAGGAGACCCCTATCGCACCTTAGGTGCAATGGGAAGGGCACCCTTACCATTCCTGGGCTGCTTGCTAAGCACGCAACTTGGCCAAACATGTGTTGGAACAAACTGAGCTATTTTTGTCCTTAGGGGAAATACCAGTTTTTTTAGATTTATCATATTTGGGTTTCTACTTTGACCAATTTTTTGCATTGAGGTGCTTCTGCGGTGCATCTTCAGAGGTCAATACAATTTTGGGGAGGTTGGGTTGATAGAGTTGGTTAAGTTTGCTGCATTGTTATTTTTGTGCGGGTGAAATCTGACTCAAACACCTGGTCTGTAGGTTGGTGGGCCCAATTTGATTAGCAAGTTCTTGAGCCGCTTCAACTGTGAAAGAATTAATGTCAGCTTGGGTCTGGGTAGTCAGGATCATAGTTGCTGCAAAAGCCGCTGCCTTGGCTGCTGCTTTATGGGACTGTTTATCCTTTTTGCGCTATTGTGGGGAAACAGGTTTAACCTGAATATAACACCCCTGTGCACCACACAGGAAGGAAGCATCGGTGTCAATGGCATGTTCATAATGGGATTCAGCGCATCGCATTGCATTTGAGATAATTCCTTGCTGAGTGATACCATCTCTGGAAGAGCAGGTATGTGCTTAAGGCCAAAAGCACAACAACAAGGTGCAGATAGGGGGTGCGCTATCTACTGTAATGCGGAATGGGTGGGAGTCCTTCCCATCTGTAAGATAAATGAGGCATGTGGAATTTGCATTGAGTCTTCTGCAATGACCACAGTTAAGGTGATTTCTTTAATTGCGCCCATGATAAGCTCCGGCATAAGCATGAAGTAATGAACTTAAAAAATGTAGTTTCCCATAAATTTTTAGTCCATTTGAGAGATAGCATTCTAGTACTTCACGTCTTACCGTTGTGGGGAGAAAGTCAAAACTGACAAACTTTGGTTATATTTGGTCCAACGTGTGCGCTTTGTTTTGACCACCTGTTGACCATCCAGGAGGTTATCCACCACACGCACCTGTGAAGTGTTGTCCGCTGCCTGCTTAGTTTCAAATCCTAGGTCCAATTAACCCCAGGTCATAGATTGCAGTACAACATACACAACGACTAGGAAGTGTTTGTGCACATCACCACAAAACTTTTCCCAAAGCGCCAAAAAATTTATATCCAGAAAAAAGTGATCCCATGATCCACTGATGACAGGGGTTGAAAGTGTGGAGTTTTGATATACTGGTTGCAATTTGCTTACCAAGATAAAATCTCTGGTGAGATACTCACTTCTGTTTTTTTATTTTTTTTGGCCACCAGTGTTGCCAGGGTGTTTCCTAACTTTAGACTGTACAAAAATTGACCCTGTGCCCTTTACCACGCTCGCCCAATATTCACCCAACGTTGGGTGCACACTCATCTTCTCAAATAGATTATCAAACTTAACAGTCTTTAATAAAATCGTTGCAATAAGTGTTTGCAACAAGAATTTTATTTAACTGAGGTAAGCTGACCAGGGGACAGACATTACTGAATCTTAAAGAGCAAACAAAATAAATCTCCATCAAAAAAACAAATGAACCACCCAAAATGAGCGGACAACACACAAAACTCGAACACAAAACCAATCAGATGGGACAGCAGGAACTGCTTATACCATCATGGCGGAAGGGGAGGGGGGATCAGGGGGCTCATTCTTGGAATAATCTTCACCCCAAAGAAGGGCATGGGCTACAGTGGAGAGCATGGGCGTTGGGGCGTCAGCAGGATGCTGAGCAAATTCTCTGATGAGTGGGGTGGCAGGAGGAAAGCGGTTGACCATAAGAGAGACAATATAATTGGTCAAAGCTGTTTCAGCTTTCATGCATGCATCGGGGAGCTTTACAAACGTGTTGATAATGGTGCAGGTAATCTTGGCTTTGAGATTCTGCGCTACCACTGCCATGTTCTGGATGGCGTCATTGGCGGCTTTGTGAGATTTGGTCAACATATTTTTTTGAGCATATTGGTGGTGGAGGGAATAATGGGAGGAGAGATTCCTATTGCAAGCATTGCCACTGAATTGGCAACAGATTTGCGGAGAGGACAACAATCTGGCTTAGTCATTTATTTAACAGCCAGCTGGTAGTTTCCACGGAACTTTTTGGCATCTTGCTGGGGGGCGAATAAATGAGGGGGTAGAATAGCATCATGGTCAGCATACACAAACTGCTCAAGTTGGATAGTGGAGTCTTCAATAATAATCCTAGACTCATCAATTTCAGCCAATAGATACCAAGGACTTTGGTTGAATTGAATTGGGAAATTGGCATATGCCTGAGGTTTGGTTGATTCATTGGAGGATGCATGGGTGTGAACTGGGGTCCAAGCCAGTGCTTGACTGGAGGGAGCATTTGTGGCACTGGGCGAGGAGGAGTCTGATTGGTGGCTGCGGGTGCAGCTGTAGCATCAGGCTTTAGAGGAGGGGAAGGTAGGATCGTGCCCCATACTGAAACTGGTGCAGGGTGGGCGGCAGATTGGAAGCTGGTGGATGAAAAATAAGAGCCGTCAGAAGCAGCTAAGGAAGGGCACTTACGCTTTGAGTGGTCCAACTCAAAACAGGATGGACAGATCATCCGCCTGCCCTTGGTGTGGACCCAGAATGGATGGTCAGGGGCAGAAGGAATGACGGCATGAGGGGGAATTGACAAGGCAATTTTACCAAAGTCAGGGCTGATCATGGCATATGCCCAAGGTCCAGCGAGGCGTGTGAACCCATTTGGGACCACAAATTGCAAGATGGTGTTGGAGCCTTAGGCTGCCAAACTGTCTATCAGCTCTTGGTGGAGCACCGCGGGGGGAGGTGGGTGGGCACTAGCAAACTGAACCACCAAAGTGTTATCCGCTGGGAGCTGGGTCCAAATTGTGGGAAAAGGGTACCCTGGAAAGCCAGGGGCACAGTTGCCGCAGTGGTGGCATCAGCACACATGTAAAGCTGAGATCAAAATACCCCTTATAGGGGCAGAAATCAATAAAACTGACGGGAATCATTACTGCCTGAGCTATTTTGATAATGGTTTGGTCATGGTAAGGGAAAAGTTTCCCATAATCAACCCTAAGGCCAAAACACACGTTGCTCTGGGGGAGCACCAGTGGGCAATGAGGCACCGCTTAGTTACAAGTGAGGTGGGCGTCAAGATCCTTGGAAGGAACGAAATGTCCCAGGGGTTTGGTATGACTGGGTGAGCCAGTTTGAGCGCGTTTTCTGCCGGATGTAAAATGGCGGGGGAAGTTTTGCTGCTGCCCCACACTGGAGCAGCCTGCGGGGATTCTGAGGACATCATAGCAAAACTAAGGTGGGTGATTAAGATTTGCTTTTTTACCATAAAATTTGCTTGGAAAGTTACGCCAAGCGGAAAGAGAGTTTTTGTGTTTGCAACAAGAAAGAAAAGTAGGATATAATTTATATTAACAAATTTAAAACTGTTAGATTAAAAATATAAATATTTTCTTAAGTCATATTATAGTAATATGCATAAGAGCATAAAAGTATATTTGGTTACCTTATAGAAAAAGTTTCTTTGATTTAGTTATCAAGTGTTGAAATTCTGATATGACTGGACAAAAACCTTAATTAGCCACATCAGATTGGCTAAAATCTGCCGACCATGATTTACAGTTTATGAGTATTTGAGCGCCTTGGGATAAGGCGATATTGAGTCAGAAGGGATGGTTATTGGATTGCTCAATTAAAGTGATAAGGCGATGTTGACATATGACAAATAAGTAGTAGATTGAATTAAACTAATATGAGAATATATTAAGAAATTATACTCTTCTGGAGCCAATGAGAATATGTTTAATCAAATAGTCTATGAAAAAAGTTTAATATTGACCAAAGCCGATGATATTTAAGTTGAGATGAGATGATTGAAGAAGGATTGATTGTAGATAGGAAGAAGTGAGCGGAGCGGAAGGAATCAACTATATTATAATTAAATAAAAGTGGTGTCTTTGGAGCTATTGCTTTTTATTTTATTAAGTTTACTAAATTTGTCATGAGAACTGGCAATCTTCATATTGCCCGTCCATTGCTCAGTGGGCTTTACCCTGTGCTACCCTCTCTGTGTATATTACATATATCACCAAAATTATAACAGTGGTGCTCACTACTGGGGGCCATTGAACGACCACAAAAATTAAAAAAACTTCTCTAGTCACCAACCATGACATATCAGGCCTTCACTAAAGAGAAGTCATCAAAACCGCAACACTTGCAGAAACCATGGAAATCAAACTTGTTGCAGTCGCAGTGCTCAAAAAAACAAGAGGAGCTCCTTCAGTAGCGTGACAACGTAAAAAATCAACTTTGAAAATGTGGTTAATCAGTTGTGGATACATGGAAAACAGAACAGGCATCTTGAAAATCGCCTGGACAGTGCTACTGAGCGCCTACACTGCATGGAGCAGAAGTTGTAACCTACCTTTTACCGCCTTGTCCCCATTTGGAAGCGGAAAAACAAGGGGTTGCTCAAAAAGATCATTTTATGAAAGTTATAAGGCTAGATATCCAATTGAAGAACCTGTCGCTGAACATGCAGGCAGCGTGAGCTGCTCAGCTCATGAACGCAGCTCTGTGGACGATTGTGTTCTGATCCAATGAAACCCTCATGTGATGGCAGCCATGCCCACTGAAGAGCCCTACGCTACCTCTAAAGCAGCCAACAGGACATATGCCGCTGGCCCTCCAATCCAGTTCTCGCCATGATACTGCTTATGGGTCTCAACCCATTCCTTTTTACAGTCCAAAGGTTTGTATTGATAATTTACCTCTGTTTGATTGTGATGGTAATATCAACGGCTTCTTTAAACGTTTTATGTTTGTGGCAGAAGAAGCCTCAGATCAGCATGCAGCTAAATTGTTAATATTTACGTTGGATGTTGGGAGCGCTGACCAGTCACTTGCTTTCTTCCAAGAAGTTCCATAACATACCGAGAAGTGAAGGATAATGTGCTGAGGTTGTTTGGAGGTACTGCAAAGATGTCGCAATGGAAGGCTGAGTTCTTGACCATTGGGTTACAATGTAATAAACCCTCACTGCATTTACTGACTGATTTAAGTGGAAGCCCACGTGTTAATTGGGGCATGTACTTACCCAAAATGGATATTTGCACTGCAATGACCCCCGCAGTGAAGCCATACTACAAGCTTTATAATGTTATGACTTCGATTTTAGGGGAAAAAAACATACCACCGCTCAAATTTTCAGTTTTTATGCCTTCTATCCGCTACCTTCATCCATTTAATACAAAGTGTAAACATACTGCTGCTGTTGCCAGACCTTCTTATTTAAGGAAATTCTCTTGTCATGTTCAAATTCCTCATAGTAACCCCCAGCCTTATTATAATTACATACCCCATCCTTGGCTGAGTTACCCCCAACAGTTTAACTTCCAATATGGACCTGCTTATGTTATTGTTCACAGTCCATCTACTAATCTGGGCCTAATTACGCTGACAGCCAGCCGTCAACCTATCAACATGACCCTGATTATGCCAATTGCCAACAATCGAATTATCATCCTGGTCCATCTTACAAGAACCAAGGGCCCGACCCTATAGGTGAATTGTTTTAAGTGTGGTCGCCATGATCACCTTGCCTGGAGTTGCCCCAATCATCAAATTCACTATGTACAGCAGGATCAATACTACCACGTAAAAGATGGATTGTATTAGAGACAGGGCTTTCTACCCCCACTATCTTAACCCCAAACGCCCCACTTGAACCCATTGTAGTATATTCAGTGGAAGCCCCTCAGTATGGTGACGAGATTTAATACCAGCAGCTGGTTGGAGGAGTAAACGTACTGACATGGGTGCAAGCCAAGGCCATGGCGGAAAAGGACCTCAGGAGCAATGAAAACCTTACGCCTGTCAAAAGTTTGACCAAGTTTTCCCTGAAATTTGGACCCATCCTCAGATGCACTTTCCCTGAAAGATGTAAACGTCGCCCTTATGGTAGGCATTATTTATTCGAGGCAAGCCAACCAGGGGACGGACATTACCAAAACTAAAAATATATTAAAAAATGTAACTATTTGGTTCAAACAAAATGCCCTAATGAGAGGATTGAGTGAAATGCTTCGAAAACCAACCAACCAGGTGGGCAGTGGAAGCCTCTTATCCCTCCATGGTGGAAGGGGAGGGGGAGTCAGGGGGCTTGTCTTCAGCAGCCTCTTCAGCAGCAGCTTCTTCCTCCCAAAGTAGAGTGCATGTCACAGTCATCAGTAATGGTATTGGGGCATCTAGGGTATGTGGTTCGATATCTCTAATGATTGGAATTTCATGGAAATTGCCAGCTAGGTAAATGGCACTGAGATATCTGGTTAAAGATTTTTCAGCTTTAATTTGGGCGTCTGGGAGTTGAATGAATGTGGCAATGTTGGTTCAGTTTATTTTTGCTTTTGGATTCCGTGCTATAGTTGCCACGTTCTGGATAGCATCATTTGCATTTTTGTAGTACTTGTTCACCAATATTTTGCATTTTGGAGTTAAGGTTGCGGGGATAACAGGAGGTGTAATTCCTCCTTTGAGTATTGCTACTGATTTAGCAACATCTTTACGCATGGGATGACAATCTGGTGTTGCAGCTGCTTCAATTGCAAGCTGGTGATCACTACAAAACAATTCGGCATTTGTCTTATGGTAGGCATTATCATCAAAAAACATCTAAAGTCGGTGAAGGGACTATGAGTCTCTTTGGGGAAAAGAGATTCTTTAAATGACTACGTAATAAACAGTCAATTTTTTTCTTACTCTGAATGTACATACTGTGACATTGTTGTAGCCAAAACTTGATTCCATGCTATAATATATACAGGCGCCCTTGTCAACATAGTTTACACTAAGTCGGCAACAAAGCGGACATTGAACCCATTGTAGATCATCAAATTGTGTATGAGATTGCCAGAGCCAAAAGCACGGTATCAGGGGGAGCATATAATACTTTTCCCTTGCGGTTTTGGTCAATTGTTTTTGTAGCTCTGGCGATAGTTTTACCAAACAGCAATTATTTTTAAATTTTATTTGAGGTAAGCTGACCAGGGAACAGACATTACTGACACAAAAAAAATAATCAACCCAAAAACACAAACCAAACTCCCTAAATGAGTGGCGAGACACCAAAACAAAAGGGAATTTAACTTAACAGGTATAGCAACCATGAACTGCTTATCCCACCATGGCGGAGGGGGAGGGGGATCATGTGGATTATCAATTTCATCTTCAGCACTGAAGAGGCGGATTAAAGCTGAGAGCAAGGGGGTTGGGGTATCCGATGGATGTGGGTCAAGGTGAAATAGATAATTTTTAAAATCTCCACTAACAATCTGGGCCTGGAGCAAAGCCTCCAGGAATTCGGCCACATGGTGTTCAGATTGTATGCTTGCGTCAGGAAGCTGGAAAATTTTGTGATATTGGCTCTGGTGATACGTGTGGTGGGGGAAACTTTTGCCAGTTCAACAACATTATTGACAGCAGAGGTGGTAGTTTCTCTTAATCGTTTGATTTTCACTTTTGCAACATCAAGGAAATCAGCAGGGAAATCAGTTATATGTAGCCCTTCTTTAAATTCAGCGAATGAGAGTGCCACAGCTTCGTGGAGATGGTGGCTTTCAGGAGAGGCCACTGCAGCCTCGGCAAGTTGATGGTCACTCAAGAATGGGGTATAGTGGGTTTGAGAACATATTTATTGGGTGGGAATGGGGAATCGAAATCTGAAGGTAGATGTGGTCAAATTAATTGGAAAGTCGGGAGGTGGGACAATTTCCCCAGATTCAGTTATTTCATCCAATAAGTCCAAGTGATTTTGGTTGAGTATGATTGATTTGGAGAGACATGGCTTTGGTTGGGTAAGTTTTGTGGTGGGAAATTGGTTGGGTTGAATTTGGGTCCAAACCTGCTCCTGATATGGGGAATATTGTTGAAAATTAAGCCAGCTTGGGCTTTGGTTGCAAAGGTTACCTGACTTTTTGAGCGTTCAGCTGGAGGGGGTGGGGGCAGCCAAAATCCCCACTCAAATCACTGTTTGTTTGGCCTCATGTGTGGGCTTGGCAGATTCCTCATCTTTTGAGTTGTAGCGACAGGCTTTTTTGGAACGATCCAACTCATGGCAGAGGGGGCAAACTGTGCGGCCCTTATCTATATGAGCCCAAAAGAAGTGATCTGGTGCAAATGGGATATGGGCACGTGGTGGGATGTGCTGGGCTATGGTTGGCTGGTGGGGGTATTGGTGGCCATTTCCCATAGTGCCACTAACTTCTCAGCACCGCTTGGGACAAGGAAGTGGATGATGGGGTCTGTACCATATTTGGACAGCCTTATCATCAATTATTCATAGAGGGTTTGAGGGGGAAAATGCAAATGAAGGTTTACAAAAGTCACCACCAATGTGGTAAAACTGAGGAGGCGTGTACAGGTGGTGGTAATAGGTGTGTTTTTATATATCAAGGGCGTAGTTGCTGCAGCAGCCGAGTCCTCTTCAGTAGGAAAGCCTATATCAAAAGTGCCCTTGTAAGGGCGGAAGTCAATAAACCCAGCTGGTGCAAATGTGGCCGTTGCCAGCTCAATTATCACTTTGTCGGCATACAGGAAGAGACGCCCATATTTGACACAGAGGTAAAAGTGAACATTGGATAAGGGTAGGGCTTGGGGTGGGGGCAGGTTGGGTGGACTCGCACTAAGTGTAACAATATGTCCCTTGGAGGGACATATTGGCCCAATGCATTAGGCAGACTGGATGAGCCAGTTTGCACGCGTTTGCCTGCTGGGCGGAAAACACTAGCAGCGCCGCTGTGGGGCAGCAGATCTGCTACTATAAATGGAAAATTGATGCGGTGTAAGTGGCGATGGAAAATTAACGGTTACTTTTAATAAATCGCTCAAAAGTGATGTCAAGCGGAAAGAAAAACCACCAAACAGCAATTATAACCTGCTAATTGGAACTTCTTTCATGAGACACTTTTAGGCTGTTGTTGATATGACGGAAGAGACCTTTATTATCTTGGGGCAGCGTAATCCAATTTGTTTTAACTCCAGTGGAGTACCAAAGGATCCAGTGCACATGGGACATATCAACCTTGCCTATAGTGACAGGGTGATTCCAGTTTGCTACCATCAATTAAAAAGAGGACCTGGACCTCCCAGCATATCAATGAATATCTGGGCTGCCTCTTAGAGTTGCTAGGCCTATATCTATTCCCTCCGGACACCAAGTAAAAGTAAACTCTGAGTTAAAAGTGGAAGAGCCAGACAGGCTCTACAGGGAGATCATTGGGCTTTATAAGCAATCGCAGCTTGAGCCTCATGTGGCTCCAAGCATTAAACTTCTGGGGCAAGGGGAGATCAAAGTTTTGCTAGCAAATCTAAAAAAAAACCATTGCAAATCCATTGGCATCAAATAGTGGCATATTTACTGTCACAAACTTGACCACGGGCTTTGCTAGTGTGCCAGGCCAACCAGCATGAAAACTGGTTGGCCCTTTGCCATTTCGCCTTCATTGGCGTACCAACCCCTACAAGTCCGCGTTAAACCCACCAACTAACCACCAACGGCTTCGCCTTTAGCCCCAGGTGTCCTCAGCGTGTGCCCCGGCAAGTCCTGCCCCCTTCCTGGGCAGCTCAGACACTTCCGCGCTGCACCACCCATACAACCCTTCACCAGCCCCATCTTGGCATGCCCTAGCAAATCTATCCCCCATCTTGGGCAGCTATGGCACTCCCGCGCTGCACCCCACAAGGTTGGTGGCCATTCAACGCATCCACTGGTAGCCATCTGGCCAGGTTCCCGCCAATTTCTCATAGAGAGGAGGCATGGGAGCTAGAAGTGCTGGCCACTCCAGGCATGATCACCTGCGCCTATTGGGGATCTCATATCCCACCTTCCCTACTCTAGTTGCTCTATGCAACTTCAAATAAATAGGAAAGATGGGCAAACGAGAGATGTTTATTAAGAAGGAACAAACGACTATTTATACTACAATTGGGGCTACTGCACCCAAGTACCCTCTGACCAATTAAATACTGGAAAACTCATCAGCCACTTGATTCCAAAACTCTATCAGATCATCAACTTCATTCATTTATACTTCATAGCGATTCCCTCCAGATCTTCTCATCTGATCACCAAATATTAATATTAGGTCAATCCATCCTCAGCATAAGTCACTAGTTGATTGTATATAAATTTGTATTTAAATAATACTTCAAGCATCCTCGGCATGAGTCTCCAATGCTCCAAAAGAAATGGCGGAAAATTTTTTGGATGACTCATAATGGATTTACAGATATGCCAGAAACTCCCATGACAATCTTTAAATAGCATTTTGGCAGCAAATGAAGCTTCCGCCAAACCTAAACTCTATTAAATTATAAACATTAAATAGTATTGAACTAGGTTATTAACTGGAAATTACACCCAACTAACTGAAACCCCTAATCCTGATACTATTGGAAGGAATTCATCTGGTTAAAATCTTGACATTGCCCTCCCCTTAACCAGATGGTATTCCTTCAGTGTGACCCACCCCGATGGTGGGCCAAGACCCCCAGCACCCCCTCAAAGGAGCGCTGATCTTAACCAGTGGCTTTCACCACTCCATAACCAAACCTTTAACTACTCAAGCAGCCCACTAGCGAAACCCCTGTAGTGAGCACCATTGTCATGAAATTGACCATGGGCTCCGCTAGTGTTCCAGGCTGACCAGTATGAGACTGGTTGGCCCTTTGCCATTTCGCCTTCATTGGCATACCAACCCCTACAAGTCCGCATACAACCTGTAAGTCTTGGGGACCAGCCTTTGAAACTGGATAGTGTTCAGCACCCCTTTTGGATGAAGAGGGGCCCCAAGGCTCCCGTGGACCCTCTGTCACAGCTGGGTGAACTCTCCCACGTGCTAGATGAGCGCTCAGTGATGGCTTTCCTCCCCAAAGCCATCCCACTCCCACCCCCTTCCCCTTCTTCAATCCTGGTAGGATTGATAGAAGGGGTCTGCAAGGAGAAGGCTCACATCAGGGGGCAAGTAGAGGGCCCTGAGGCCACCCACTTCTCAGGTAAGCCATGACCAAAAATTGGGAAAATGACAATTCCCAATGTCAGAGCCCGGCTAATAATTTCTGGACTGGGGGAGCCGGTCTGGGCTGGCCTGCTATAGAAACCAGATCAGAAAATGGCTCAAATTGCAAACCCAGTTCCAAATGGCTTGGATCATTGGGTCCAACGTTCTGAAATGGATCCAGGAAATTCAGATCATACAAGCTGCCCAATTGTGGGATTGGCCCAAATTGCAACAAACCCAATTCGTGGACCCCTGTCTTCTGAGACTAATCTGGAATGTCCCAGCCATGTGAACAGGCCGATTCAAATCATTGGGACCCAGATTGGCAGTATCGATTTGGCTTGGTCCCAAGAAGTTGGAGAAATTTGCAAAAATTTTCTTATGTTTGCCAAATTATAAGCCGCCTTTCACCCCCCTCTGAGCCAGCCAAGTGAATCCCTTTCCCATTCCCCAAATGACCAATCCCCCAAGACTTCCACATGCCTATCACACCATTTAAAAGGCAAATGGCCCCACTGAGGGCAGTTGTCAGTTCATTCTTTTTTGCCTTTGTCAAAATAAATCTAATAATCCGCCTAGTTTGCTGCAGACTCCGTCTGCATTAACACAACTTTTTAAATGATTCTGTCAATTGATCTGATGAAGCATGCCATCAACCAGATCCTTTTCCCAATGTTTGCTGACTGGATTATCCAGTCGCTCAATCCCGCCACACAACAGCGGATTGTAGACGCTATAATCCGTCCTGCCTCCAAAGGCGAGCCCACTGTTCCATTCATTTCCTCACGTCCATTAAACGGAGTCCCTTTCATTTGTTTGGGCGCCAAGTCTTCTGAATCTGCTCCCCAGTTGGAGCAGCCCCAGGGCACCCCTGGCCCATTGCGCGTGGGTTCAACTCCCATAGCCGCCCCTGCCACTGTGGGTCCAGCTCACCAGCGGGACCTAGAGTGACTACTTCAGGAGAAACTCAGTCTCAGCCCCTTTCATGGGGTTCACCACACTTTTACCCATATTCCCTTTAATGTGGTGGTATCTGTGCCGCCTCCCGCTGGCGTGCAAGACTCCCTTTCAGAATCTAAAGGCCAGCAACTGCGAACCCTGGAGGAGTCGTCATCCTCCCTGCCTCTCCTGCCTTTGGGGTTGCCCCCAATGCAACCATCTGGTTTGCCTTGGGGGCCTTCAGTATGTCACTTAACGTTTGTTTCCCTGATGTTCTCTGCATATCCCCACTTTTATTAGTCGCCCGGACTGCTATGCCTCTGGCATTCTGGGGCCTCCACTGGGTGCTCGCGCACCCTAACTGGGAGCCCAGTCTAGTTCTTTTTAGCCATATCTGTGACATAATAAGCCAACCCCTAGTTTTGGCCTTCTCCACCCTCCTCGATGGGATGGGCGATGCGCTGGCCTATGCCCTCACTGTGAGCGTGCTTTTCCTTTGTGACCTGGCCTTCTCCTGCTGGGCGGTAGCCTCGTTCATCTGGGTCTGCTGCCAGGCTCAGCTGAACTGATCCCGCCCGCCAAGCACCAACGGAGAGCGTTACCCCTTTAGTGAATGCAACAGGGTTGGTGGTTCCCCCTATCCCCTCTGATGAGGTGGCAGAATAAGTCCTTGGCATCCCGGCAGAGATTTAAGTGCGCCTCACTGCTGATAGGTGGAAGTCCCCGCTTCCCTCTGATGCACAGCAGAGCATGGCCCTCCTTGACGCCATGGATGGGGATTCCCACCGTTGGTCAGGGAGTGCTCTGCTCTGCTGCCAGGCTGGGCAACCCCACCTCTGTGTTGGCATTGGTTACCTCAGCGGTCCAGGCCCCTGAGTCAAGATCAACGCGCCTCCTCCGCTTGCTTACTTTGGGACAGGCAGACATGGACCTTCCCTTTAATTGAGGACTTTGCAGTCCTGGCTCCAACAGTTCCATCCTGGTCAAAATCGCAGTCTCTGCAATCCGCGCGGCCCTGGACCCCACTGCGGCGGCCCATACCACTTGGGATCCTCTCCATGGATCTTTAGAGGTCGCGTTTTCTGTGGCCTGGGAAATTGAGGCCAGGCCCCAGTACAATCCCGCATGTCCCGTTGTCGCCCCCAAGGCACCCCATACTGCACCTCCCCCTTCCAGTGGGCGCGGCCAGGGAAGCGTCCCCCTGGTCTAGCTTCCCTTTGCTCCCCCTCAGGAGCTTCCTCAGTTAACTTTCCCCAAAGGGAACCCTTACTTATGATACTGCCAGCCCCCAGTTCAGATCAGGAGGCTGTATCGTTGGGCCCCAGTTTTCAGAGTCTGTTCAGTGTGATGAGATCGTCCCCCAGGGTGAACCCACATCCCCCTGACGAGAGTGGAGGGGTTGTGCGTATTAACCCTCATCTACCCATGTGGAACAAGGAAGTGTTAGAGACCCCAGATCAGCTGCGCCCCACTCCTGCGGATCCAGGCCAGTCTCTTCTGATGTTGGGTTATGGCCCCTCCTCAGGTGCCCTTTCGCTAGCTCACCCTAAATAAAGAGGACCAAGCATACTTCTTGCTTCCAATTAACTTTCCCTTGGAGTTAGGGGTAGTCATGGTGCAAGCCCTGATTGAAACCAGAGTGGCGGGTAACTTCATCGACCTTGGCGTGGCACAGTCCTTGGACCTAGTGATGGACGAAGCTTCCTTCATTCTGGACGCCTCATCTGAGACTTTGATGTCCCACCGCGTCCAACGTCCATTGCACTTCTTGGTTCATGACTTTGGATTCACCGACCACTTCTCAGAAGTACAGGACTTGCTCTACCCTGTAATCTTGGGGGTGGGCTGGTGGCGCTGCCAACAAGTTCATATCAATCTTGCCACCAACTCCTTGTTGTTTAAAAACCTCAAGTTGAGTGGTGAGATTCCTTTGCTGAAGACCTTTCCTTAGGGTACATCCTTTGGTTCCATCGTCCCACTGGATCTCATTATAGCTGACCTCCCTCTGGATTTTCCCTCCTGCCTAGCCCCATACAAGGCCATCTTTGACATGCCCCTGGCAACTAAGCTCCCATCCCACTCCAAGTATGACTTGATGTTCCACTTGACGGTCGACCAGTCAAGATCAACTGCCCCCTCTACACCTATATGGAGGAAGAAGATAGGGCTCTCGGCAGTTGGTTGGATGACATGCTAGAGAAGGGGTGGCTCATCAAGAAGTCTTCTCCAATCGCCTCCCCCATAGTTTTTGCTGGAAAAGCAGATGGGTCCCTATGCCCCTGCGTCGACTATGAACACCTCAACAACATTACCGTCCTGGACCCATACCCTTTGCCCTCAGAGCAGAGCATAACACAGGCCATCACCAAGTCTCGCGTCTTCTCGAAGTTGGAACTGGTGAATGCCTTCAATCAGGTGAGGGTGGCAAGGGGACAGGAGTGGCTCATAGTTATCTGCACTTGCTGGGAGCTGTTCCAGTTCAGGGTGATGCCATTTCGCTTGAAGAATGCTCCAACCACCTTCCAACGCCTAATTGATGATGTGCTGGGGGACTTGCGTTTCTCTTGTGCGGTGGCCTATATTGACAACATCCTGGTTTATTTCCCCACCTCCGAACAACATGTCAGGGACCTCAAAGTGGTAGTGGCATCCATCCACAAGGCAGGGCTATTCTTAAATCCCTCCAAGTGTGAGTTCTTCAGGGATGAGGTTACCTTTCTAGGGAATCTTGTCCTAAAGGATGGGTATTCTGTCCCCCCAGAAAGCTGGAGGCCATTCAGTCTTGGCCTACCCCAACCACTCAAAAGCAGCTTCTCAGCTTTCTTGGCACCGTCACCTTTTTGAGGAAATTTTCCCCGCTCTCGCTCAGTTGGCAACTTCATTGCACCCTTTCACCAGGAAGAACGCCCTCTTTAAATGGTCCCCTGAGTGCCAGCAGGCCTTGAGGGTATCAAGGAGGTGTTTGTCACAGCCCCTGTCCTGCGGCATTCTGACACATCCCAGAAAAGCATAGTATCCTGTGATGCCTCATCAGTGGCCGTGGGTGCTGTGCTGTTTCAGGAGTATGAGGGAGTTGAGCACCTGGTGGCCTATTACTCCCAAAAGTTTACCGCAACTGAGCAAGCCTGGCCAATATACAATAAGGAGCTAGCGGCAGTCACGTGAAAGCTCACCCACTGGCAATATCTCCTTCAGGGCGCCCTGCACGAAGTTACTGTTTGGACGGACCATAAGGCCCTGCTCTACTACCGTAAACCTCAGAAGTTAGGTCAATGGCAGACCCGCATGTATCAAGACCTCTGTGAGTTCCAGTTTAACTATGAATTCATCAAAGGCCACTGAACGTTTTGCTGGACATGCTCATCTGTAGCCGCTCCCTGTTCCCCAACTAGGAGGAGGACCCATTGGACCTTATGACGGTGGTTCCCCCTCCCAAATCCTCTTATTGGCTCCTCCAGTTGTATCATTCGCTGACGTAGACCCTGCCACTCCGCTCCTCCCATGTGTCCTCACTTCCCAAACCTGCTGCCCTGAAGGAATCGAGCTTCTGTCTGACTTGGAGTCCATGTGTCGCAAGAGAACCCCATACTCCTTGCAGGATGGAACAATCTGGTTCCATGGTTGGGTTTGAGTTCCTCCTTCCTTACGCAGCCGTGTCATTGAGGAACACCATGTCCAACAGACTATCAGCCACCCCGTTATCAAAAAGTGTGCCAATCTTATAAAGAGAACCTATAATTTTCCTGGGTCCTCTAAGGATATTCCCGATTGGATCTCTTGGTTTGTCACCTGCACCTGGGCAAAATCAGATCGCTCTGGGAAGAAGGGACTGTTGCACCCCTTGCAGCAGGCTGAGGGGCCATGGACTTCAGTCTCTGTTATTTCATCATGGAGCTCTAACCCTCTTATGGTTCCAATGCCATAATTGTAGTCATGGACTGGTTTACCAAGTTGGCACTCTTCATCCCCTGCCTCTCTTCTATTACTGCGGTGGAGACTGCAAATTTATTTGTTGACCATGTCTTTTCCATGTTTGGTCTCCCCAAGGAGATAGTGAGTGACAGAAAACCCCAGTTCACAGCCCGGTTCTGGGAAGAGTAGTTGACCCTCCTTCGCATAAAGCCCTGTGTATCACTGCCTACTACCTTCAGTCCAATGGGCAGACTGAACAGGTGAACCAGGTACTGGTGATGTACTTGCGCTGCTACACGACAGCCTCACAAGACACCTGAGCTAAGGACCTCCCCTAGCACAGTTCGCGTAAAACAACTCCCTCCATTCCTCAACCAACTTCTCTCCTTTTGAGGCTACTCTGGGGTATAACCCCTCTTTCCAGATTGGTCCCCGCCTCTCCTCGGAAGTTCCAGATGCCAAGGACTGCATAAGCTCTTTGTGAGATGCACAACCTGGTCCACAAGCACTTGACAAAGTCCATCGAGGACTATATGAAGTTCGCTGATCAGAAGCGTCTTCCAGGCCATGAGATCATGGTTGGTTCCCTTGTCATGTTGGATACCCGCAACCTCTCCATGAAGGCCCCTACCTACAAGCTCTCAGCCAAGCACTCATGATCCTTCGAGGTCAAGAAGGATTTAGGCAATAGAGCCTACCGCCTGAGGCTGCCCGTGCACTGGAAGCAGCACAATGTCTTCCATACCTCCCTTCTAACCCACTTTAAGGGGGAAAGGCCAACATCCCCTGAGACAATTGTCATCGGGGAATCCCAGGAAGCAGAGGTGGAGGCCATTTAACTTCCTGAAGGTCCCACCGATCCATTCAGTACTTGGTCACCTGGAAAGGTTACCCCTCATATGAGAACAGCTGGGTGAACGTGCATGATTGTACCAACTGCAATGACCTGTTAGAGGAATTCCATGCCTCCCACCTGACAGCACCCCGCACTCCCCAGAAGATCGTGGCCATTCTGGCCATAAAGTTACCGGAGCGCCACAAGAACTACGCCTTGGTCCATGCCCCTGGGGTTGGGATCCTCCCTGTCAAAAAAGAGAAGGGTAGTGTAAGTCTTGGGGACCAGCCTTTGAAACTGGATAGTGTTCAGCAACCTTTTGGATGAAGAGAGGCCCCAAGGCTCCCGTGGACCCTCTGTCACGGCTGGGTGACCTCACCCATGTGATAGATGAGCGCTCAGTGATGGCTTTCCTCCCCAAAGCCATCCCACTCCCACTCCTTCCCCCTTCTATCAATCTTGGTAGGATTGATAGAAGGGGTTTGCAGGGAGAAGGCTCACATCAGGGGGCAAGGAGAGGGCCCTGAGGCCACCCACTCCCCAGGCAAGCCATGGCCAAAAATTGGGAAAATGGCAATTCACAATGTCAGAGCCTGGCCAGTAATTTCCGGACTGGGGGAGCTGGTCTGGGTTGGCCTGCTTCAGAAACCAGATCAGAAAATGGCTCAAATTGCAAACACAGTTCAAAATGGCTTGGATCAATGGGTCCAACGTTCTGAAATGGATCCAGGAAATTCAGATCGTACAAGACGCCCTATTGTGGGATTGGCCCAAATTGCAACAAACCCAATTCGTGGACCCCTGCCTTCTGAGACTAATCTGGTATGCCCCAGCCGTGTGAACAGGTCGATTCAAGTCATTGGGACCCAGATCGGCAGTATCAATTTGGCTTGGTCCCAAGAAGTTGGATAAATTTGCAAAAATTTTCTAAGCTTTTGCTGAATTGGGAGCCGCCTTTCACCCCCTCTGAGCCAGCCAAGTGAATCCCTTTCCCATTCCCCAAATGACCAATCCACTGAGACTTCCCAAGCCTATTGCACTGTTTAAAAGGCAACTGGCCCCATTGAGGGAAGTTGTTGGTTCATTCTTTTTTGCCTTTGTCAAAATAAATCTGATAATCCGCCTAGTTTGCTGTGGACTCCATCTGTGTTACACAACTTTTTAAACAATTCCGTCAATCAATCTGACAAAGTGCGCCATTGCCCAGATCCTTTTCCCAATATTTTCTGACTAAATTATCTGGTCACTTGATCCCACCATGCATCAGCGGATCACAGACACAATAATTTGTCCCACCCCCAAAGGCGAGCCCACTGTTCCGTTCATTTCCTCACGTCCATTAAACGGAGTCCCTTTCATTTGTTTGGGTGCCGAGGCCGCTGAATCTGCTCCCTAGTTGGAGCAGCCCCAGGGCACCCCTGGCCTGCCGCGCATGGGTTTGGCTCCCATAGCCGCCTCTGCCACTGTAGGTCCAGCTCACTAGTGGGACCTAGAGTGTCCCCTTCAGGGGAAACTCAGTTTCAGCTCCTCTCATGGGGTTCACCACACCTCTACCCATATTCCCAATATGTGGTGGTCTCTGTGCCGCCTCCCGCTGGCGTGCAAGCCTCCCTTTCAGAATCTGAAGGCCAGCAACCGTGAACCCTGGAGGAGTTGTCATCCTCCCTGCCTCTCCCGCCTTTGGGGGTTGCCCCACAAGACTTGCGGTTGCCCCAACGCAACCATCTGGTTTGCCTTGTGGCCTTCAGTACGTTACTGAATGTTTGCTTCTCTCACGTTTTCTGCAGATCCCCACCTTTATTAGTCGCCTAGACCACTATGCCTCTGGCATTCTGGGGCCTCCATTGGGTGCTTGCGCACCCTGACTGGGAGCCCAGTCTAGTTCTTCTTTGCCATATTCATGACACCCATGAAACAACCACCAACGGCTTCGCCTTTAGCCCCAAATGTCTTCAGCATGTGCTTCAACAAGTCCTGTCCCTTTCCTGGGAGGCTCAGGCACTTCCGCGCTGCCCCACCCTCATGATCCTTCACCAGCCCCATCTGGGCATGCACTGGAAAGTCCATTTCCATCTTGGGCGACTATGGCACTTCCACGCTGCACCCCACTAGGTTGGCGGCCAGTCAGCGCATCTGTTGGTAGCCATCTGGCCAGTTTCCCGCCAATTTCTCATAGAGAGGAGGTATGGGAGCTGGAAGTGCTGGCCACTCCAGGCATGATCACCTGCGCTTATTGGGGATCTCATATCCCACCTTCCCTACTCTAGTTGCTCTAAGCTACTTCAAATAAATAGGAAAGATGGGCAAACGAGAGATGTTTATTAAGAAGGAACAAACGACTATTTATACTACAATTGGGGCTACTGCACCCAAGTACCCTCTGACCAATTAAATACTGGAAAACTCATCAGCCACTTGATTCCAAACTCTATCAGATCATCAACTTCATTCATTTATACTTCATAGTGATTCCCTCCAGATCTTCTCATCTGATCACCAAATAGTAATATTAGGTCAATCCATCCTCAGGATAACTTGCTGGTTATTTAAAATAAATTATATTTAAATAGTACTTTGAGCATCCTTGGCATGAGTTGCCAGTGCTCCAAATTAGTTGGCAGAACCATTTTCAGATGACTCATAACAAATAAATTGGATTTCCACTGAATACTCCCACAACGATCTTTGAATCACATTTCAGCAGCGGATGCAGCTTCCACCAAACCTAAACTCAATGAATTATAATACTTTAATTAACTGAGGAAAGCTGACCAGGGGACAGGAATTACCAAAAGAAAGAAATGAAAGAAAGAAATGACATGAAACCTGAACTGGGTCAACTCCATCAAAGAAAGTTTTTTCCACCTCTGGATCAGGACTCAGATTTTTCTGGTTACGTCATGGGTAAGGTTTTTGTGTTTATAGACCTACTAACTGCCAATAGCTTCCTTTGGCTGGCACCCCAAATGATGTGCAAAGGGCAGGAATTGAACCCTCAACCTTCAGGTTGATAGCTGTATGCCCTAATGACTTGCCTTCCACCCCCTAATTAAATTATAATTAAAATAGTATCAAACTAGGCGATTAGCTGGCAATTACACCCAGCTAACTGAAACCCCTAATCCTGATACTATATGAAAGAATCCATCTGATTAAAAGCTTGACATTTACACTTGACCCAGTTGGAAAGGTCCTTCAGGGTACAAGTTTAAGTCACTGGATGAATATGGTCTACCTGTTGAACTACAGCCTGGCATAATGGTGTTGGTACTGCACAATAATTTAATGAAGTTATTTAAAGGACAAAAGGATCAAGTGTTAGCTTTATTTAAAAATATAAGGAGATTTATCAATTGATGACCTCAATTTTGGTGTGTGCTTGGGGGGTCCAGTGATTGGTCACTGAGGATCATCTCCTCATCAGCTCTCAGCCGATCTTCTGGTCTAAGGCAGCTGAGGAAATAATGAAGGAGGAAATTGAAAAGCTGCTGGAGCAAGGGATGCTCAAACTGTCAAAGAGTTTGTGGGCTTCGCCCATTCTAATTGACAAAAAGAGACAGTACCAACTGGGTAGTGATAGACTACCAGAAACTCAACAGTATCACCAAGAAGGACTCATACACCTTACCACGGATTGACAATGCCCTGGATTGGTTGGGAGGAGCTTGCTATATCTAAGCAATGGATTTGATATTGGGCTACTAGCAATTCTAGTTTCCCACAACAGAACAAGAGAAATGCGCCATCATCACGTCCAAGGGGCTTTTCCAACTGATTCATATGCCTCAAGGGCTGTGTAACACCCAGCTACGTTCCAATGGGCGATAGACACTATCCTTTGCAACTTTAAGCTGTTGTGCGTTCTTATGTACCTCAATAATAACAATGTATTCTCCTGAATGTTTTCTGAGCACCTTACCCATTATTGGAGGGATTCAGCCAGCTTTCTGTGGCCAACAAAAATTATTAATCCCCACAAATGCCACTTCTTCAATGACCAACTGGAGTATTCTGGGTTTGTGATAGATGTGACAGGGCTGAAAACTCAACTGGCTAAGGTGGAGGCTAACCAAAGAATGACTCAGCGAAACAGTAAGCACAACATACAGATAACTTTGGTAGTGGTGGTTACTACTAGCGCTTCATTCCTAACTTCAGCTGTAGTGAGGGCTGCTATTTAAGTTGTTAAAGAAGGATGTCGTGTTTGTATGGATGTAACGCCATCAACACTCAGTTGATATACTGCAGATGGCATTAATAAATGCGCTGGTGCTACGTTACCCAAATTTTGTGTTGAAATTCAGGGTCTGGGCTGCTCGCTGGTGCGTTTTTCACACCTGAATTTCAACAAATATTCAGGATAAATTGATTCTCTACTGCGGGATATATATTAAGGGTTTTACCACTTATAATAAAATTCTAAAAACTTAAATGATACAAATATTGATTTTTGTAAGTTTTTTATTAGTATCCATGGGGGTTTAGAAAAGAACCCTCTCAATATATTGATGCTTAGTATTTAATTGTGTCAGGCACAAAGTTTGGATTAGGTTAGCAATGTCCAAAATTAGGGAACATTGGGATTTAATCTATTGGAGCTCTCAAGGCTTTCACCGCTTAGACTGGACGGCTGATGGAAAGTCAATTGCAGGTAAGATATATTTGTGGGGCAAAGATTTTATATAATTTACCCAATTATTGGGCAAGAAAATATTTTCACCTTGTGGGACCCCTTCCAACCCTATAAAAGGGGCCAATCTCCATGGTGTAGTTGAACTAATTTAGTTGTAAGATGGGGAGGGACCTCCAAATGGCTCCCTTGATTCTGCCGACAATTTGGAGTAACCCTGATACCCAAACTCATGTTATTTTCCTGAGAAGTATTAACAACGGTATTACCCTGATTTGAGGGGTTCCACTGAGATTTGGCCAGGGCCTTTTGGCCGATATTATTGCTTATTTATCCAAAACAATATTTTCACAATATCAGGCTTATGATTGTATGAACTTTTGATAAGGATTTATATTATGCAGATGGATGCATCCCTTTCTAACATTGGGGCCATTCTATCACAAAAAGATGATAAAGGGAAGAGCATCCAGTTACATACTGCAGTTGTAACTTGAACTGTCATGGATGCAATTACACTGTGACTAAGCAGGAGTGCTTATCGGTTATCTAAGCATATAAGCAATTCAGGGTATATTTGCATGGGGAAGTTCAAAGCTATAATGGTATCATGCATCATTACACTGGTTGCAGAATCTCAGGGAGCCTGAGGGGCTTCTAGCCCAAAAGACTCTTAAGCTACAGGCCTATGACTTCAAGATCCTACACCAACATGGAGCAAAACACAAAATGCAGATTGCTTATTGAGGTTACAACCATTTCCGTTACTGCAGATCTCAGCAATGTATTGTATGGCAAAATGCTTAGCGGCAGATATGACAATGAACCACTGCAAGTTATAAAGGTATTAAATGAGATGTGAGTTAATACCTTCCAGTGAAACAGGGAGTTGTACAAAAGAATTGGAGATTCTATGGTGAACTTCCCTCGACCTTGCCATAGTATAGCATTACCTTGAGCGCACATAAGGCAGTTGGACATATTAGAGTATGCAATACGTTGAAAATATTGCACTTTTGGTATTATTGGAAAAATGAACTTTGAATTGCTTAAACAATTTCCTACTGCCACCAGTGCCAAGTGGAAAAGCTGTTTCTCAGAAGACCTTATACTGGTTAGTGAAACTGCAATTTGCTTGGAATACAGAATCCATTGATGTCGTTGGCCCCCTGACATTGAAAATAATTGGTTCAGATAAATTAATGTGGTGATTGACCACTTGACCATGTGGGTTGAAGCATGGACAATATGGGATTTTGGGGTGGTCACAGTGGTCAAGTATATAATGGAGTGCATAATCCAGCGACACGGCTGCCCTCAGCATGTCCTTACAAATAATAGAATCAACTTCACAACGCACAACCTCCAAAGTTAAACGATGTGATGGGCATCTGCGGGGTTCTGATGACCCCATACCACCCCAAGCCTAATGGTATAGTTGAGCGAGTTAATGGGACTTGGTGAACATACTCCAGAAATTGGCAATGGATTGACCTTCAAATTGGAGTCCCCTCTTTTCTACCACCGTTTTTGCATACAACATTAGCTATCACTTGGCCATGGGGAAGAGCACTTTAAGCTACTATATGGACGACACCCAGCACCACTTGAACTGCTCTATGCTTGCATGGAAGATACTGGCCAAATGGATCCTCATTGCTACTTGACCAACTTAACAAAAATGCTGATCAAGCTGCAAACTGAAGCGTACTCTTTCAGCTTAACCAAGAAAATAAAGAATCAGACTGTTAATCAGGTACAGCATAGCGGGCTAGCTCAGTTCAAAGATGGAGAGCTGGTTCTATTCTATAACCAGCACAGGCTTGGTTGGAAGCACAAATTGACCAGCATATCGATTGGTCCATTTGATTTATTAAGAAAACAGGTGTCAATGCTATGCTATCAAGTACCTCACAAGCAGTCAGATCATTAACCAAGTGCATGCAAAGTTCTTTGGGCATATAAACAATGAGAGACTTATAATCAAGTCAAGGTGGTAATGTTGAGATTCAGCTATGACTGGACGATAAGCCCAAATAAGCCACATTGGATTGGCTAAAATCCGCCAACTATGATTTACAGTGTATGTTTATTTGATCACATCGGGATAAGGCAATATTGAGTCAGAATGGATGGTTATTGGATTGCCTGAATTAAGGTGATTAGGCGATGTTGACTTATGACATATAGTTAGTAGTTGCCTTGAATCAAGGCAATAGTGAATTTAAGAATAGTATACTCTGCTTGAGTCAATGAGAATATGGTGTAACCAAATAGTCTATATAAAGGATTGGTATTAACCAAAGTCGCTGATATTTAAGTGAGGTGAGATTATAGAAGTGGGATTGATTGTAGATAGGAAGAAGTGAGCGGAGCGGAAGGAATCCACTATATATTATAATTAAATAAAAATGGTATCACCAGAGCTTTTGCTTTAAATTTCATTAAGTTTATTAAGTTTGTCATGAGGACTGACAATCTTTATATTGTCCGTCCATTGCTCAGTATGCTTTACCCTGTGCTACCCTCTCAGTGTATATCAGCTTTATCACCAAGGTTATAACACCAAGATTAAGCTACCTTCACCAAGAACTATCAATAATTAACTCAAAAATTTATAGAAACTAAAAATATATATCCTAACAAGTTCTTGTGAATTTTTATGCCTTATATCTTCTGATATATGCTATCTACCCTATAGTTATAAATGCATCAGTTACTATTATAATTTATAGCTTAATAATCTAATCCCCCAGTGCTAAAAAAATTAATAATTTTAATATATATTTTATAGCAAGTATATTTTAACATAGTGCTAGGTTATTCACACTTTCATGACTTAGGTTTCATTTACAAAGATAAATTTCTTTAACTATTATGTAACTGTCTTAATAAAAAAAGAATCATCCTAAAAATACTTTTTTAGCGTATACAATCACTTTAAAACTATACTAAATGTTTAATTAAGTAGAAATATATTGATAGATCTACCTAGTGATATATACAATCATATGGCATAACTACTTTGATTTATATATGATTAGAATATACTTTCTTTAACTTTTTCTTTCCGCTTGGAGTCACTTTTGAGCGAATTTTATTTAAAAAAAAGTAAACAATTATCAATCAAATTGTCAGCCACTCCCATTCAATCCCCAAGGATGTCAGATTCACTGCTGGCTGCTCCAGTGTGGGGCAGCGGCGAAATCCCACCCAGCGTTTTCCATCCAGCAAGAAAATGCGCTCAGACTGGTTTGTCCAGTCCCACTAAGTCCTTGGGTCAGTTTAATCCTCCCAAGGATCTCGCCATCCACCTGGCACGTACCCAGGCAGTGCCTCACAGCCCACTCATTCTCCCCTGCTCCCAGCTCCATTTTGGCCTTTGGGTTGAGTATGTGAGATTGTTCCCATTTGAGGAACAAGTAATTATTGACTTGGCCTAGGTGGTGATGCTGCTGGCCAGATTTATAGACTTCTGCCCCTTTAATGGGTATTTTGACCTAGGCTTCACCTGTGAAGCTGATGCTGCCACTGCGGCTACAGTGTCCCTGGTCTTCAAGGGCACCCCTATCCCAACAACACGCACCTGGCTCCCCACCAACACCACCATGATAGTCCAGTTTGTGGGGTTGCCCACCCATCTCCCCTTGCAGTACTCCATCAGGAATTGATGGAAGGTTTAACCGCATATGGCTCCAACCCCATCCTTCTGTTTGTGGTCCCCAATGGGGCCGCTCGCCTAGCTGAGCCTCAGGCATTCGCCACAATCTGCCCAAATTCTTTAAAAATTGCGTTGTCACTTCCCCCTGTGCCATCATTCCCTCTGCCCCTGACCACCGATTCTGGGCCTATGTTGAGGGCGGGAGGACAATCTGTCCTCCCTGCTTTGAGTTAGATCACTTAAAGCATAAATGTCCCTCCCTTGCAGCTTCCCCAGATCCAGCGCTGTCGTCATCTGGCCCCCATTTAGCCCCACATACCATTATCTTTCCAGCATGAGGTACAATCCTACCCCCCTCCCCCAAGCCTGCTGCTGCTTTGGTGCCCGCTGCAGCCAACCAGCCCCTTCCTCAGGCCAGTGCCACTTGCACCTCCCCAGTGCCACTTGCGCCTCATCCGATCAGGAAATGGCTTGGACTAATGTGGGTTCCAGATTATCCTGCAATCGCCAGCCACACCACTGCAATTCACTGACCCCAATTTTGAGTTTGACATGAACCCATGGTCCTCATTGGCTGAAACCAATGAGATGAGTAATTTAATTGAAGCCTCACAGCCCACATATGACGAATTTATCCAGGTATGGAAACCCAAACTGGTCGCTCAATGGTTTTACGCCACCCCTAACCAGACGCCTTTGGTTTCCGCTCAGACCACCAGCTCACTGTCACAGCAGCTGTCCACCATGATGTAGACACCATCCATGAGATGGCCAAGTCATCAGTAGTGGCGCTAGCCATGAAACTCCCACCTCCCATCATCAGGCAAACACATCCCCGACTAATAGAAATAACATCCAATTTGCCCACAGGCGCGCCAAGGAAGCCATCCAGAGAGTGGTTTCTGCCTCACAGGCCAACACAAGAGTCACCCGCGCCTCTGTGGCATCATTGAACTAGCTTCCTGCCCTCCACATTAAGGCAGAGGCCACCATTTCCTGGTACATTGGCGATTTAATGTCCTTCAGTAATTTCTTCAAACAGCTGATCATTAGCATCCTCACTCCCCATGTCGCTGATCACCCCACCACTTTGCTCTCCTCCTTGTCCCACGCTCTCGCTGAAGAGGAGCATGTGATCGAGGATGAGCCCCCTGATTCTCCCTCCCCTTCCTCCATGGTAGTTTGAGCGCCTCAGCGCTGTCCCACCTGGTAGGTTGGTGTCTCAATTGTTGTTTCACCCGTTCATTTTGAGCGGTTGGTTTCATTTGGTTCAAGTGATTAGTTCATTTGGTTTTTTTCTTAGCTCTTTGAGCTTCAGTGATGTCTGTCCCTGATCGGTATGTCTCATAATAAATTAGAATATACTCTCTTTATCCTATAAGTAGTATAATAATATACTGCATATAAATGAAGATTGTATGCTGTTGAGGGTAGATATCCATAAGTAAACCTATACTGATTACTGATCAATCTAAAATAACAGTAAAAAAATCTTTCAACTTATATTTTTTTGTATTGGTGATAATAATTACAGCAAAAAGACATAATGTTTCAGAAAATTTAACAATAAAATACTTATATTTTTTGAACTGTCAATAGCTTGACATAATTATATGGGTAAAACATGATAAAAATAAAGATAAGGCCTTTTCTACATCAAACATATTGAACCATATTCCTGACCCAAAATATACCTATGCCCAGAGATGGGTTGGCCTAAGTTGTTAAGGTCATTAACAATGTCTCAGTTATTGATCAATCAGTTTGGACTGACAATTCCTCATTTATAACAAGTATTTGGTAAAAAAAGATAGGACTATTTATTGATGTCTAAGAAAAATCTCAATTAACACATGTTGTAATCATTTGATAAGTCTGTATACTTTGCTTAAGATTTCAACAAAGTCCAAGCTATAAAAATAATGCATGCTTCTCAAAGACAATAATATATTTGGTTGTTTTTTGCTTAGCACCAAAAACTGATTGTGCTGCACCTTTAAAACATATCACTAAAAAAGGATGGTCATATCCCCAGAAACCATTTAATAACCATCATCATTAAAATGACTTACTTTTTGATCAACTTTTCTTTTTTTAAGTAAATTATTGATTTATTTTTGAGCTTTCAATAATCTTTTGTCCTATCCTGACTGTTGGATACATCCTATAGTCCTCTGCTATATACATAAGGCTAAATTCACTAGGTCACCACTTCCCATCTGAGGGGCTAACAAAAGCATTACTGTTTGACCTGCAGGAGAAAGGTGTGTGAAAGCAGGTCCATCAAAGCTTGATAGCTCGGGTGATAAATTGATTAAAAAGAACTTGGCTAAATAGAGGCCAGAGGTTCCAAGCAAGTAGGAGGTATTTGGAACTTGGCTAGATAGAAGCCAGAGGTTCCAAGTTATATATATAAGTTATTTAGGGACTTCAACACTCTGGTTCAGAGGCTAAAAAATAGTTACTAGTTAAGGACTTGCCAACACTTAGTTGCAAGGTCCCAACAATGAGATTTAATAAAAAGAGCTTTCGCAATAAAGGTAGAGACATAAAGCTATCTTATTAGGCAAAATACCTGGAACTTTTAAAGCTCTTAGAAAGATAATGGCTAATATTTAAATTTATTGCAGGGAAGGCCGACCATGGGATGGACACTTCCAAAATTGACCTGAACAAGACAACACTTTAGTAACAGGAAAGCACCCCAGAGAAGCGATGCTTTCTCTTGTTGCCAGCGGGAATGCCACTATGGGGAGGGGGAGGGAACGTGTGAAGGGGCCGTAGCCACAATTGAACACGTGTGGAGGAAGGGGTCTGATTTGATGAACCAAACTGAGAACCAGGAGGATACCAGCTGTCAGCGGCGCGGTGGGAGGTATCCAAACATCCACGCTTGAAAGTGGTCCACTAAATGAGACCGGAATCTGTGGACAGCTTCTGGGAGGGTGGGGATGGAGCCTGCGATGGCATCCAAGACAATCGTATGGATAGTCCACAGGGCGATTGCAACCACCAGAGCATGGAGGGAGGGTGGAAGGGGGGAGGCCATTAATAAGCAAACATATCTCTTGACAGACTGAAAGGATGTGTTTGATTCTGGCCCAGTAAACGTTGAACTTCGCGCCATATCACTTTAGAGGTAGGACACTTCTCCAGGCGGTGGAATAGAGTTCCATACTGGCCGCACACGACGCAGGATGAGTGTAAAGCGTTAGAGCGCTCAGCTGTACAGTACACCCGCCTCAGGCAGCGCCACACATGGGAGCGGATTTGAGGCTGCAACAAAGGATGGTGTGCATATATCCAAATGGTTTTTTGTGTCTCAATGGAGTATGGGATGTCCATCATGTCCAGGTAATCCACCCTGGATAGGACATGGGGCCGTGTGAGGATCACGCCATCATGGATAGGTAACCCCTGTACCTCTTGTGTGAACTGAGGAGAGGGGCGGCCTCTTCGGGTTGTATGTCCACTAATACAAATTCTCCACTCAGCGCTCCGCATGGAGAGGAGGATTCGTTTGTAGTGGGTTTTAGTACCGTGAGGACCTGTGGCCGATGGGTGTGAAGCCAGGTTTTTCAGCAGGGAGTGGGGGTTCAATGGATTGTTGAGGCCCAAGGCGCGGGAGAAGTAGGAGCAGGCCGCGTGGGACCAGTGTTGAGAGGGGAGTGTAGGGGCGGTGACAGCCGCAATCCAGGTACCCAAGATCTTGGGCGCATGGTCTCTGAAGTCAAACAGGCCCATGCCACCATGATGATAAGGGCCAAACATGACTTCTAACCATACTGGTGGAGGGCGACCTGACCAAAGCCATCCTTGCAGCAGGGCATGCAATGATTTAAAGAAGCTTGGGGAGAAGGGGATGGCGTGGGCTCCAAACCAGACTTAGGAGAGGAGCATAGAGTTGGCCAAAACGACCCTGCCAGTAAGGGAAGAAGGGTGGGCTCTGAGGGAGGCGATGCGCTTCGTCACGTTATCTAGAATATGACTCTCCATTACTGCTGATGCATATCCGCCTGCCTCCACCCACACGCCCAGATGGCGGACTGGCCCTATGGTAGGGCGTGGCACGAAGGGGAGCACCAGTGGGGCGGTGCGGGGTGAGCTGGGAGGGTGAGCGCGTGTATGAGCAGATGGGCCAGGCTGGGCACTGGTTGCAGGGGCCCAGAAGTTTTGGGACCGACAAAGGAGGATGATTTCAGTTTTGGAGGCGTTCAGTGCAGCGTTAATTACCCAGGAATACTCCTGGATGAGAGCTTCAAGTGCGCGTGCATCTTTATTATTTGACACCCCAACCATAAGGTCATCTGCAAATGCCATCATCTTGACTGGGGCTAGGCCTGGCACATGGACCCCAGTGAGTTGGGCATTCACGTTTCGAAGTAGTGGGTCAAGGCTGAAGTTGTATAAGAGTGGGCTAAGGGGGTCCCCTTTTTGCAAGCCCCTTTGAGGGCGGACTACTTCCGTTAGGAAGCCAGGGCCACGTACTGCCATTATTGCAGATTCCGTGAGCAGCATCAACCAGTTGATGAAGCGAGGGGGTAAGCGGAATTGATGGAGGCAGGCCCTGAGGTATTACCAGTCTACTCTGTCATAGGACATCAGTTGGTCCAAGAATGCAAGTGCCACAGAGGCTGTGGACTGGCATGCGTTGGCCACATAGTGCACGTTGTCCTAAATCGACCTTCTGGGTATGAAACTGAATTGTTCTGGGGAGATGTTGGCAGAAGCTACAATTTCTAAACGGTTAGCCATGATTTTTGTTAAAATTTTTGTATCTGTATTAGTTAAAGAAATGGGGCGCCAGTTGGCTAAGTCTAGCTTGTCCCCTTTCTTAAAGAGTATGATGGTGAAGGCCTCTTGTCCTCCTGGAAGGAGGCGCGTTTCCAAAAGGCTCAGGTTAAGTGAGGCAAGCAGCAGTGAGGATATATATTTGAAGTACTAATTGTAGAATTCATATGGAATGTCATCCAGGCCTGGGCATTTTTGGTTTGGTGCACCACAGATGGCTGTCCATAATTCGTTCAGATTAATCATATTAATTATTTCTGGGTATTGGGAAATGATGTGGATGTGGGCTCGGTCAAGAAATTCCGCCACTTTAGCTAGCTGAATTGGATCAGATCGGTATAACTTGAGTAATACTTTTGTGTTTCGATTGCTACTTTGGCTGGCATATCCACAATTGAATCATCCGATCTTCGCACCTGTGTGCAGGCCACACTCTGGCTTGGTGTAAAATTTTTAAAAAATTTGCGGTGCACTTGTCACCCTTTGTGATGCATTTGGCCTTGCACTGAACACAAACCTGATGTTTGTGTTGCCTTTTGAGCGCGTTGAGGTGGGCGGCTGCCTCCACCCACTTCTGGCCCCATGCAGGGCTGTATCCTGTAGCTGGGATGTTGGACTCCAGGTGTGCCAACTCTGCCAGAGCGCGCGAAATGACAGCTGATGTGGATCGTGAGCATCTGGAGGAGAGGTGGCAAGAGTGGCGGATGGTATCTTCTTTGAAGGTTGCCCATGTGGAAATGGGGTCCACGCAAAATGGTGCAACAAACTCTTTTGCCAAAGTTGCTGATTCTTCCCAAGTGGAAAATCCTGGCAATGTGAGCTCGGGGGTGGATTTTGCACCAATGTGGGGCCTTAGCCGCTGTGACAGGTAGGTGGTAGGTTATCGAGACCAGTCGGTGGTCAGAGAATTAAATTTTTGTTGTTTTGAAGTGGGATATGTGGGGTTAGAATTTCGCTGGCATAAGGATAAGGTCAATGCAGGACATGGACCTTAATTGGCCGTTGTGGATGTGGGGGTGCATCATGTTCTTGAGCAGCGGGGCTTGCCGCAGCAGTGCATCCATTAACCCAAGGGTGGCCTTTAGAACGCGAAGTTCAACATGACCCTGGGGGGCGTGGGAGGAGGAAGGCCACCAGTCCGTTGGAGTGTTTAGCCAACAGTTCATGTCACCAATTACAAAAGGGTCTGGGGGTAGCGGGAGGTATTTGACCAATGAGAAAATTCCTGATGCTCTCATGCACCATTTGGGGCATAGATGTTAATGATAGCATGTACCACGTCAGCCCACAAGAAAGTGAAAATGAGGACTTGGCCATTGAGGAAGGATTCTGACAATAAAAATTTGAAAAAATTATTTTTCTGAATTAGCACCCCACAGTGCTCTGACCAAAAGGATAGGGATGGGAGGAGCATGGTTTTCCAAGCCTCCTCGGAACCTCATAGACAGTGGGACTCCTGGATGGCCAGGATATCCACAGGTAAATTTTGTTGTAAAAAACTCAGTTTCCTAGCCCAGGATGGCGAGGCCTTGAGTCTGGCGATATTTAACGTCCCTAGAGTGAAGGTTTCCCCCATCGCACCTTAGGTGCAAGGGGGTGGGCACCTGGGACCACTAGCCTCCTCTAGATCCCCTCAGACCTTCACAGCAGTGCGGGTGTTTGCAGCAACGCTATCAGTAGTTTTGTTGATTTTAGCAGAAAGGTTCACATTGGCTTTTGCCTTCGCTTTTTGTTTCCCTGACGTCAGACGAAATTTTATGGTGCAGATGAGTTCAGTGCACCATTGAGCGGGTCAAAAAAATCTTTTTCAGGTAGGATGGGCCCCAAGTTGGTTTCAACTGGAGCTTGGTTGCAAAGATTGGGTGAGTTTGAGTCCCCCATCAGATCCTCAGATTGGGTGGCCCAAACAGCATAAGCTTCCCAATCTGATTGGTTGATGGATTCCTGATTTGCTTCTTCCACAAAGGTTTTGATGTCCTCCTGTCATTGGGAGTGTGGGATAGCGGTGGTGACTTTGGCCGCTTCCTTGGCTATGGCCCTGCAGGCTTGCTTGGCCTTCTTCCACTCTTTCGGGGAAATAGGCTTTACCAGTAGGTAGCAATCTTGTGCTCCCCTTAGGAAGGCCTCTTTGGTGCTTGCGGTTGGTTCATAGTGCGCCTCTCCACTGGCCATGGCTGCCAAGGGGTGCTCTTGGAATGTGACGCCCTCCTTGGTGGGGCATTCATGTGCCTTATGGCTGAACGCATCACAGTGGGTGCAGATGGGGGGCGCGCTGTCCATGGTTACCCGGAAAGGGTGGGTGGTATTCCCATTGATATTAATAAAAGTGGAGTATGGGATTTAGGTTACGTCCTTCGCAATCTCCTCAGTTGGGGTCAGAACTATGATGGCTTTGCCAGTGCACAGGTGTGGCATCAGTGTAAAGCATTGCATTTTGAAAGATTGTATTTCGCCATAGATGGCGAGACCATCTTTCAGGTGTTGCTCCAAAATGTCACAATCTACCGTAGTAGGCAAAAAGTCAAACTTGAGGAAAATTTGGTTGGATTTTATCCATCTAGTGCAACTTGTTTCGATGACCTGTTGCCCTTCAGGGAGGTTGATCACTACACGCACCGCAGCAGCCTCATCTGCTGCCTCCTTGTTTTGAAACCTAGGTCCAGCCAACCATGTGACATGGAATGAGATGCGATGTACATCTCGGTCAGGAAAAAAGTGTGCACATCCCCACAAAAATTTCCCATTAAGCCGTTTGTTGGAAGTCCAGAAACATGCAGACTCTGTATTCCATTGACAAAAGTGGCTGGGAGTGCGGCATATTGATGTACTGGTTGCATCATGCTTGCCAAGTGAGGATTTCTGGGGAAATAGTGACCGCCAGTTTTTTAAAATTTTTTCTATTCCACCAGTTTCTCCGGGGCATTTTTGAACATTTGAGGCCGTGGGCCTCCCGCCTGCTCCTCTTACCTTACTTGCCCAACTGCTCCCTGACATGGGCGCAGACTAATCTCCTCTATGAGATTATCAAACTAGATTCAGACTTGAATTGAATGGGTTGCAAAAGTGATTGCAACGAGAGAGAAAAGTAAGTGATAATGGCTAATATTAAGCAATTAAATAAGGAGAAATCACATAAGATTTTGGATAATGGTAATTAAGGAATTTTACCAAGTACATTTTTCTGGGAATCTGCTAATTTTTAATCAAAATTTTCTAATGCTTTATGACTAAAATTTATTTTTTGGGCCTTTTGGTCTGACAAAGCATCAATTATAGACTAATATAAAATTAATGATATTTTTGGACATTTATCCAAAGAAGCATCGCTTGATAAAATAACAATAATAAATGCAATTTAATTATAATAAATTTAAATATATACATAGAAAACTCAAAGTTATGGCTTCATGTACACTGGCAAGTCCCTACAGAGCCACTTTAAGACTTGACCATAGGTGGCAACTTCAGAGACCTGGTTAATAAATTTTAAATAATCTATGAAAAGTACAGAGTTGTGATAGAGACAATAATCTAAGGCATTTGGTATAGACTTTGACCAGGTGAGCAAAGCAATTATCTTGACTGCAACCTTTATCAGCAGTCAGCAATATGTAAATCACAACATAATTTTTGTTTTTTGTTTGCCTTATAAAATTTATTCTTGAAGTGGCAAAGATCTCAAGGTTCAGTTTTTCCTATTCAGGAACAGTAAGTCTAGTCAAAGCGTTAGGACTGAAAGGCATATCATGGGGATTATCAAGATTCTGATATGACTGGACAATAAGGCCAAAAATAGCAATGGCGGATCAGCTAGAATTCACCAATAATAATTATAGAGTCTAAGTATTTGAGCGCCTTACAATGAGGCGATATAGGGTCACGTGGATGATATTAGATCGCCTCCAAATTAGGCAATAAGGTAATTTTGACAAAAAACAATTAATGAGATGTTGACATACAATGAATATTGAGAAGATCGCCTCAAACTAAGGCAATTATGAATTTAATTAATAATGAACTCTTCTGGAACCAACAAGAATATGGCAGAATGAATAGACTAAGCAGAAGTGTCAGTACTGACTGAAGTCACTGGGATATCAGAGAGAAGGAGATTGAGAGGGGAAGATTTTGAGTAGTTAGAGATAGAGAGAGCAAGCGGACTAGGAAAGATCTTCTGAAGATATTTTATTAAAATAAATAAGTATTTTGGGGAATTGCTCCCTTTTGTCATATTTATTTGTTTGGGTGTGTTCTGAGGGACTGCCTTATTTTTAGTACTAGATGGTCCCAACCCAAGGGGGGATTCATCGATGTTTATTGAATTACGCCTGGGCTCCTAAGAGCCTGAGGCGAGGAAGGGGAGGGAGGAGGCATCGAGAAAGGGAGGGGGTTTGCGCGCCTGAGCCGTGCTGCAGTGACAACTGAGCGGGGGAGGGTTGGCGACATAGTGCAGACCTTCAGGGCCATCTCAAAGTGTACCTGAAAGCGAGTGATCATGTGTGGAAGGGTCCACACCTGCTGGTCAAAGGCAGCATGAAGGAAGGAGTTATGGATGGTCCAGATGGCTGTGGCATAGGCGAGGACACGGAGGGGTCGGTGGCAACCAGGCAATGTCTGCTCAAACATGAGGTCTTGCACAGGGTGTCCAGACCAGGGCTGAGCATGGAGGAGCGCGCGGGCCTTTGGCCAAAATGCGGCGACACCTGGACAGGTGAAAAACGATGGAGGTGGGAGTCAATAGGCTCCACACAGCGGGGGCAGCTTCGGTGCTGGAAGGTAGGGCCAGTCTGGTCCCCTGTCCTGTATGAACAGTGGAGCACCCTCCATAAGGTGTTGGACACCTTTGCTGACAGGATGGGGTGATAGACGTCCTTCCACAATTCCTTAAGGTCAAATCTCACGGAGGGAGGGAGGAGCTCAAGGAGTCTTGGGCGGATGGGAGGACGATCTTGGGGGTTGAGGCGAGTTGTGACAACTTGTCCATTGTGCACAATTGCATGGCGACGTGGGCTGAGGCCAGGGCCTTCCCTTCTGTATGGGAAGGCATGGTGGATCCGCGCGCCTACTCGTTTCAGGGCAAGGAGAGCCTGGTTCCAGTAGGGGGATGAGGATGGTTTTAGGCGATGGCCTGGGTGGTTTGTGAGCCACTCCCTAATGAGGTCAGAGATGCTCTAGGAAGACCCAGAGCTGCTGACACTGACTGGCGGAGGGCAGGCGCCCATTGGGGCATGGGGGTCGCGTCCCAGCAGACAATCGGCCATAGGAACTTCAGGAAGATTGTGGTGGCGTGGGATCGCGTGTCCAGAAGCCCTAGGCCCCCTTCATTGCAGGGTCGGGAAATGGTTGAGAGGGCCATTGGTGGATGGTTTGAGCCCCAGATCCAACAGCGGAGGAGTACATTGAGCCGCGTATAAAAGGCATCTGTGAATGGGCAGACGTGCGCTAGGAACCAGACTTTGGAGAGAAGGAACACATTGGCCATCAGAGCTCAACCCTGGGGGTGATGTGCCGCCGGTTCCAGCTGGCAATCCTGGAGTTAACTGCTGCAAGGAGCAAGTCCTCATTGTCTTTTAGCGCAACTCCTTGTTGGTTGGTGAGAACGCCCAGGTGACGGAAGGTACCGCGCTCAGGTTCAATACCAAATGGTGGGGGGAAGGTGGGGGAGCCGACCTGCACAACTGTTGTCTTGGAGGTGTTGACCATGGCGTTGGACGCCTTGGTGTACCTCTCAATGGTCACAGCAGCGAGGGCAACATCCCCAGGGCATCCAAATGCAATGGCAGTGTCATCTGCAAATGCCATGGTGCGTGTGGGGGCTTTACCTGGGACCAGAATCCCTGTTAGCTTGTCCTGTAAGGAGGCCAAGAGGGGGTCAAGGGTGATGTTAAAAAGGATAGGGCTCAGGGGGTCCCCTTGCCGGAGACCTTGTCCAACTGGTACTGCCACTGTGAAACCCATTAGCGCCAGGACTCTGGTGTGGAGCTGGTCATAGAGCGCTGATATCCAGCGCCTAGCTGCGGGTGGGAGATGGAAGCGGGCCAGGGAAGCATCAATATACTTCCAGGCTACCCGATCATATGCTTTCTCCATATCCAGGAGAGCCACAAAGCCATTCACCTTACGAGAGTTAGCAGTCAAAGTCACGTGAAGGTCATTATAGTTGTCCCATAACGACCTCCCCGGAATAAAACCGTACTGGGATGGGGAGAGGCGAGGTGACACCCATTTGGTGATGCGGTTGGCCAGAAGCTTCGTGAAGAGCTTGTGGTCTGTGTTGATCAACGCTATGGGGCGCCAGTTCGCCAGGTTCTCACGGTCTGACTTCTTGTGAATGAGGGTCGTGATTGAGCCTCTGGAGTCGGGGAGGACCTCGCCATTCACCAAGAGTGCAGCGAAGAGGTCGCGGAGGGTTCTGGCTATCACTGCAGGTTCCAGAAGGTACACCTCAAAGGGTATTCCGTCTGGGCCTGGGGCTTTAAGCCGTGGGGATTTCAGAAGGGTTTCCATCACCTCCTGGATGGAAATAGGCGCCAGTAGAGCCTCATCAGCCCGTGGGTCAATGGGCGGCTCTGGAGCCCGCCACAGGAAGTCTTGGATGTCCGATGGGTCCACCTGGGTGGCATGGAAGAGGCTGGAGTAGAAGCGGTGTAGTTCCTGCGTGATTTCCTCCTTGTCTGAAGTGGTTGTAGTGCCAATCTTCAGTGCAGTAATATCCTGCGCTGTTGACCGGGCTTTCTGTTTCTGAAAGAAGAAGCGGGTGGGGCGTTCCCATTGAGCATAGTAACGAGATGTTGTAAAGTTTGCTGCCCGTTCTTCCTTCAGTGTGAGCTCCAAGCGGAGTGCTTCCTGCGCCGCTTCCCAGTCTTCCAACCATCTGGGAGAGGGCGAAGGCTGGCAGTTTCGCTCTAGATGTCTGATTCTGGCTTCCGCCCTTTTGACTCTGGCGCGAGCTGCAGTCATCTGGGCTTTGGCACAGTTGTAAGTGTGTGTGTGTGTGTGTGGTGATGCCCTCCTTGGTCACCGCCCATTTAGCCTTGTGGTCAAGCAGGTGGGGTGGGGGAGGTGAGAGTCTCCCGGATGGTCATAGACAGCTTCTCCTTAGTGAAGGGGTTGTTGAGAAGAGCTGGGGCAACCCTAGGCCAGAACCTACGCGACGGTCTAAGTGTGGTGGTGAGGACAACGGTGATTGACCTGTGATCACTCAGATGGTTGTCACGAGAGATGGGAGAGGAGACGCGGCCAATTAGCAGGGGGCCAATCAGTGCCATATCTATGCGTGACGCTGACTGGAAAGCTCCTCCATCATACTGGATCCTAGTCATGCAACCTAGGCCAGACGCGGAGGGTGGAAGCGCATCTATAAAGCCACTCAGGCGAAGGAAATCCTGGAGGCGACTTGATCCAGGGCGTTCCTTTGCTGCAGGGGGTAAGAGTCACGGACGCGACTTATGGTTGTGTTGAAATCTCCTAAGAGGACTGTATTCCGTGGGAGATTGAGTTGGAGGAGCTCTTCCAAGAGCCGATTTTGCTCCTGACCTGCATTAGGCAGGTAGATGCTTGCAGCGAAGAAGGAGAAGTCAGGAGTGGTGAGTTTGGCCAGTATGAGGCGGCCACCTAGATATTGTGAAAAAGAATGGGTTTTAACCCGGGGATTCAAAACAATAAGGGCGGCATGGTTTGTCCAGAAGTAGTTGCCTCCAAACTGTTCATTCCATGCAGATTGTTCGTGGGGGAGGATATGGGGCTCCTGGACAGCAGCGATGTCAATTTGTGCTGACCTGAAGTTTTGGAGGAGGCGGGCTCTCCTTAAAGTCCCGCAACCCATTTGCGTTGATGGATTGCAGGGCCAGGGTGCTGCCATGGGGACTCATAGCTGTTCCCCTCCATGTCCTGGGGGTTGCCAGCGCTTAAACCTGCTGCTGTGAGGCGGCTAGTTTTGAGTCCTTTAGCTTGACTATTAGCTGCAATCCGTGAGGAGCGCTGAGGGTTCTGAGGGGAAGGAGAGGGTGGGGGGGGCGGAGGACCCAGTAAGCCAGCCTAGGATGCTAACCCCGCTCCGTTGCAGGGGAAGGACCTGAGGGTGCTCAATGGTGACCTCCGCGGTGTCCCCATTTGATGAGTCTGAGTCCATATTCACTTCCTCCAACACTGCAAAGGATCCGCGCGAAATGGACTGTGGGGCTGGGGTAGGACTCTTTGAGGTGGCACTTCTACCGCAGGCCGCGGGTTGCCAGTCCATGCTGGTGGGCATAGTTCCATTGGGAGCTGAGGGTTGATGCAATAAATCGCTGGTGGAGGTTGGTGGAGGTGCCGCGGAGCCCTGAGTGGGGGTGGCTGACGAGGGGCACCCTGTGGGAGATGCCTTGCGCTTGGTGAGAGAGGGAGTTGACTCTGGGAGATTGGAGGGGGTGCCCATTAAAAGAAGGCATGAGCGCGAAGGTATCCCATACCAATAGTGGGGTTAGCTGTTTCAACTGCTAGGCGTAAGGCCTCAGGGGACAGGTCTTGAACAAGAACACATTGTGTGGGTTGTGGAATTGCTGCTGCAGCCACGTGGGATCGTTTTTGGCCTGGTTTAGGCCCCTGGGTGGTGGCTAAGAGGGCTTGTTTTCGAGCTGTGCAGCCACTATACAAGTGTCCAAGGGCGTTACACCATGAACACCGGGGGCGCGCCTGATCAGGGTCGACAAAGAAGATCTCAGGGCATGCCCCAACTACCGCCACACGAGGAATAACCTCAATGTTGCGGGATACAGTGGGGGAGGGGATGAACGACGCCCTAGCAGTGTGAGCTCTTTGAGTTGGAGCATAGTAGAGGGGACGCTAAAGTCCACTGAAAGAACAGACCCAAACTCCATTAAACCACGATGGAGTGCCAGTTTAAGAGACTCAGGATCAACAGTCGTTGGTAGGTTGGAAAAAAAGTAACATGAAATTTTCTCCAGGTGAGAGCGTGTGCGGGAGATGCAAAGAGATCCGCGTGGAATAATGACCTGGAGGGTGGCAGCATGGTCAGCAAGGGCAGCTTCAGTGAAGCCCACATTGATGTAGTGGCCCTCCACTGATTCATGGATGGTGGTGTTAATAGGGAATGTCTCCGCAATCGCTGCAAAGTATGAGAAGTAATCCTCTGTATAGAATTCAACAGGGTTGTGCCCATAATAAAGGCGAATTGCGTGGGAGAGGGTTGAGCGAGGTAGAGCTTTTTGCGCTCTAGTTTCGGCCCATTTCTTCTTAACATCAGCAATAAACGCCACTTCACGGGGATCAGCTTTGGGTAGCGTTGGTGCCAGAGGTTTTTGCCACGCCTCAGTGGCTCCTTTGGTACGTTTGTGTTTGCTTTGGGCTGCAATTGCAGGTTGAGTGTGAGCTGGTGGTTTGGACAAGTTTGCGGAGTTCCCTTGTTTCTGGAATGTTACAGCAGTTGCTGGCGTCATATTAAATTGAGGGGCGGTTTTTTGGGCCTCGCTAAATTTGGGAGGCCCATCCAGATTGGAATTAACTCCAGCCAGTTGGGAGGAGGGAGATGTTTCATCACCATCCCAATCTATTTGGGTAAATTCAGACCGAGTATTTGCTGTGATTTCGTGGGCAAAACTCACTGGCTGATTGGTGAATTGGTCGTTTTCAGCATATTGAGATAAAGTGCCGACTTGAGAAGTGCCGATTATGGGGTTTAAATGGGACGGGTGAGATTGGAACTGGTGTGAAGTTCCAAAATCTGAACCATTTAAATCCCCATTGGGAAGAGTAGATTGTCCCAATTTGGTGCTTAGTGAACCAGAATGTGCGGCTAATCCAACCTTACATCCGAGGGTTTGGGGGCCAGGTGATTGTTGGGCCTCGCTAAATTGGGGAGTCCCATCCAGATTGAATTAACTCCAGCCAATTGGGAGGAGGGCGATGTTTCATCACCATCCCAATCTATTTGGGTAAATTCAGCCCGAGTATTTGCTGTGATTTCGTGGGCAAAACTCATTGGCTGATTGGTGAATTGGTCGTTTTCAGCATATTGAGATAAAGTGCCGACTTGAGAAGTGCCGATTATGGGGTTTAATTGGGACGGGTGAGATTGAAACTGGTGTGAAGTTCCAAAATCCGAACCATTTGAATCCTCATTGGGAAGAGTAGATTGTCCCAATTTGGTGCTTAGTGAACCAGAATGTGCGGCTAATCCAACCTTACATCTGAGGATTTGGGGGCCAGGTAGCTGGGTATCGCCCCTCATGGAGGGAGCCAGAAACACGGCGTCAGCAATAATAGATGGGGCTGAATTAGCTGACACAATGGGGGAGGTGAATGTCTGGATGGGCTGAGTTGCATTCAACTGAGCAGACGCCATTAAAACAGCGTGGGTGATGGCCTCCTTGGTTGGAGGGGGCCCAGCGGGTTGGTGGAGGCAGCGCACACAGAGCTGTTAGGCGTGCAGGTTGCAGAAGTGCGATCAGGTGAACTGGCGCTAGTTGGAGTAGCTCCAGGTTGGGGGTGGTGCCTGCTTTCATGGCTGCTGCTTGAGAGCGGGTGATTCTGGTTGACCATGAGGTGGGTAACCGAGGGTTGCTTCGTTTGGGGGTGGTGCTGGCTCGTTTGGCATAGCCTGCGGGTTCTTTTGCGGGGTTTCCCGCCATATTTGCTAATAGTTTTCGTAAATCTCTTTAGTGGAGCTAAATTTCAGGCTGAATTGATTTTCGAAAAGTGATGCTTAGCAGAAAGAGATTAATAGGGCACTGACAATCTTCATATCATCCATTCCAATTGCTCAGTGGGTTGATACTGTGAGAAAACCCTTACAGTGTATCTTAACGATTACACTGATTTCATAACAGTGGTGCTCACTAAATGGGGCCCATTGATCAAAATTAAATCTCCAGTCGCTGGCCATGATGCATCAGGATTGCATGGACCGGGGATCTTTATGACATACTACATAAATCAAATACAAGTAACTCAAACTTGCTTTAGAAGCTGCGCTCAAAAATCAAGATAAGCTTTTTCAAGAAATTTTTAGTGATAAGTTGCCTCTGTTTGATCGTGATGGGAATATTCATGGGTTCTTTAAGCGATTTGAGTTTTCAACAGAAGGAGCTTATGACCAGTGGAAAGTGAAACTGTTAATATCCACCTGGGATGTTGGAAGTGCCTACCAGGTCACCTGCTATCTCCCAAACAGTTCAGTTTCATAATGAGAAGTGAAGGATATTGTGTTGCAGCTGTATGGGGGTACTTCAAAAATGTCACAACAGAAGGCTGAATTCTTGACCATTAAATTTCAGCATAATGAGACTCTCACAACATTTGCTGATTGATTCACAACGGAAGCCCATGTGTTAATTAAAGCAGGGATTTTATCCAAATCTAACATATATATTGTGATGAACTCCGCTGTGAAGCCATACCATGAGCTGTATAATGTTATGACCCCAATGTTGGATGAAGACGTACCCTTGCTTAGGATTGTCAGTTTTTGTGCCATATATCTGCCAACTTACCTCCACCCAATACAGAGCGGAGTCCTTCTGCTACCACCACCAGATCATCTTACTTGGAAAATTTTTCTGTCCAGTTCAGATTCCACCGAGTTACCCTCAGCAGTTGAACGTCCACCCCATACCTGCTTATTGTCACCAGATCAACTACCGCCCTAGCCCTGTTTACGCTGATCACTTACAGTCCAGCTTTTGACGTGGCTAATTTTACATTAAGCAAGGACGTGGTCCCTATGGGGTCAGTTGTTTCAAATGCAGTCAACAGGGGCATCTAGCACCTTGGTGCCCCAATCATCAGGTCCCTCACGTACATCTGGAACAGTACTGCCAGGGAAAAGTCAAAGCAGAGTAGATATGGGACTCTCTACCTCCGCTATCCCAAATCCAAGCGGCCCACCTGAACCCATCCCAGAATATCCAGTGGAAGTCCCCCTGTACAATGAGCCAGTATTATATCAGCATCTGGTTGGAGGGGTGAATATTTACCTGAGTGCAGTCTGCGGCTGTTGCAGAAGAGGGGTCTCAGATGCAGGCCAGCCATACACTTGTCAAATGTTTGATTAAGTTTCCCCTGACAAGTTAGACCCCTCTGCTGATGCACCTTCCTTGCAAGCAGTAAATGTCACTCTTCCAATCAACACTATTATAAAACAATACCCCAGAATTAGCAAGGGGATTGCGTGCTTCCTTGAAACAGAGACTCCTTAAATATCCATATTATAAACAGTTGAGTCGCATCTTGCTCCAAATGTACTTACTGCGACTTGGTTGTAGCTAAAACCTTAGTCTGTGCTATCATCAATACCAGCGCCCGTGTCATCATAGTCTCCACAAAGCTGGTGGCCAAGTTGACAATAAAACAGATGTGGAACACTGGATGGTATACGGAACTGCTGGATCAGAAAACAAGGTCTGAGGGAGCATACAGTGTGCTTCCATTGCATTTAGTTCTATTGTCATGGTAGCCCCAGCTATAATGTTACCAAATAGCAAATACAATCTGTCAATTAAAACCACCTTCTTGCAACACTATGGGGCTGTCATTGATAAGACGGATGAGACTTTTGAAATATTGAGTCAGTGGGTCCCAATTCACTTCACCTCTGACGGAGTGCCAAAAGATCCAGTGCATATGGGGAATATCAATCTAGCTTATAGTGACAGAGTGATTCCTGTGCACTACCATCAATTAAAGGGCAAAACCCGAGCCTTTCCCCAACAGAACTATGAATATCAGGGGCTGCCGCTTAGAGCTGCTGAACCTATATCTATTTCACCCAGACATTCTGATATAGTGAGCACTGACTTGGAGGTTGAAGTTCCAGATGGACTCTATGGGGAAGTTATTGGGCCATATCAGCAATCACAGTTATAGCCCCACATGGCTCCAGGCATTAACACACCAGGGCAGGGGGAGATCAAGGTTTTACTTGCAAATCTACAAATGGAACCACTGCAAATCCTCTGACACCAGATAGTGGCATAATTAAACTTGATTCCCGTGGATGAGGTTCTTCTGGTTCACTAGTTTGGGTCACTGGAGGAATTTGATCTGCCTTTTGAACCACAGCTCGGTGTAATGGCAGTTGTATCGCATGATGAATTAAAGGGGTTGTTGGACCCACAGAAGGATATGGCGATTGCTTTATTTCAAAAATATAAAGAGATTTTCGCTGTTGACAACCATGATTTAGGATGCGCATGGGGGGTGGTTCATCAGCTGGACACTGGAGATCATCCTCCCATCAGGTCATGGCTGATCCTCTAATCAAGGGCGGCAGAAGAAGTAGTTACTGAGGAGATTGACAAGCTGCTAGATCAAGGGATGCTTGAACCATCAAATAGTCCATGGGCTTCTCTTGTTCTTATTGTAAAGAAGAAGGATGGTACTAACCGCATAGTAATCAACTATGGGAATCTCAACAGCATCACCAAAAAGGACTCATATCCCTTATGCAGATTGACAACGCTTGGGATTGGCTAGGGGGAGCTCATTTTTTCTCAGCCTTGGACCTGATCTCAGGCTACTGGCAAATCGAGTTGCCAGCGTCAGAACAGGAGAAAAGTTCCATAATCTCGTCCTAAGGTCTTTTTCAACCTGACTCAGATGCTGCAAGGTCTGTGTAACGCCTAAACTACGTTTCAATGGGCGATGTACTTTATTCTTGGGGACCTAAAGATGTTATTCATCCTTTTATATCTTGACAACATTAATGATTTATCCCAAACCTTCTCTGAGCACTTCAACCATCTAGAAGCAGTATTCCGCCAGCTCGCTAAGGCCAACATCAAGGTCAAACCCCAGAAATGCCATTTCTTCAAGGACCAACTGGAGTATCTTGGTTTGTGGTTGATGCCACGTGGCTGATACCTCAACCAGACATGGTGGAAGCTATTTGAAATATGGTCCGCCCACCAGTAAGCGGGATATACAGGTATTTTTGGGAATGGTCAGCTATTACCAGCAATTCATCCCTAACTTCAGCTGTATTGGGGCATGCTATTTGAGTTACTAAAAAAGGACACCATGTTTGAATAGACGGAATATCAGCAATGCGCTTTTGATATGCTTTGGATGGCGTTGATCAGTGCGCTGGTGTTATGCTATTACAATTTTAAAAAAAAATCTTGTTCAGACAGATGCATCCCTTTCTGCTGTGGGGGCAGTCCTATCCCAAAAAGATGAGGAAGGGGAGGAGCACACCTTAGCATACTGCAGTCATAGCTTGAACAGCCATGAGCGCAATTATAACATGACTGAGCAAGAGTGCTTAGGGGTGATCTACGCCTATAAGTAATTCAGATGTAATTTGAATGGGGTGAAATTCAAAGTTGTAATAGATCATGCTCTATACGCTGGTTACAGAATCTTAAAGAGCCTGAAGGGCGTCTTGCCCAGTGGGCTCTTTTACTGTAGGCATACAACTTCAAAATTCTGCACCGACCTGGATTAAAAAACCAGAATGCCAATTGCTTATTGAGATTACACATGATTGCGGTTACATTGGATCTGTGTGACATAATGTTTAATAAGATGCTCAGCGACGAATACAACAATGAACCGCCTTTAGTCATCAAGTTATTGGACGGAATAAGTTCCAATACGTTCCAAAAAAGAGGAATTGTATAGGCGGATAGGGGACACTACTGTGAATATCCCAAGACCTTCCACCCGCCCAACTATTTTTATGAGCGCACACTGAGCTATAGGATATGGTGGAGTATGTAAGACCCTGGAAGTTCTGTGACCATGGTACTATTGGAAAAGCATGAACTTTGATGTTCTTAATAAAAATCTGCTGCCACCAGTGCCAGGTGGAAAAGCCATTTTGCCAAAATACTTCATACCAGTTAGTGAAGCTGCACTTCGCCTGGCACACCGTTCAATTGATGTCATGGGTCCCCTGCCAACAGGGGCAAACTGGTCCAGATACATCCTGGTAGCAATCAACTACTTGACCAGGTGGGTTGAGGAGCGATTAATATGTGATTTGGGTGTGCTCACGGTGGCTAAATTTGTTATGGAATGTAAATACAGCGACACAGTTGTCCCCAGTTCATCCTTACTGACAATGGAACGAACTTCACCTCACACATCTTCCCTAAACTCAATGAATTGATGGGCATCCATGGGATTAGGATGACCCCATATCACCCTGAATTTAACAGAATGGTTGAGTGAGTTAATGGTACTTTGGTGAACATACTCCAGAAGTTGGTGATGAATCGACCATCTGATTGGACTTATCTCCTTTCCACCGCCATTTTCACCTATAGCATTAGCTACCATTCTGCCACGGGGAAATGTCCTTTTCAATTATTGTATGGATGGCACCCTGCACTTCCAACGCTGCTTTATTCCTGTGTAGAAGATACTGGTGGTATGGATCCTCACCAGTATTTGAATAACCTAGCAGACATGCTGATCAAACTGAAACCAAAGCATACTCATGCAGTTTACCCAAGAAGATTAAGGCTCAGGCAGCTGTTAAAGTATAGCGTAGTTGCCTCGCTCATTGCCAAGATGTAGATATGGTTTTGTTCCATGACTAGCACGGGTTTGGTCGGAAACACGAGCTGGGCAACATCTGTATTGGTCCATTTGAGGTGATTGAGAAAATAGGCATTGATGCCTGTACAATTAAGGATCCCACAAAAGGGTTGGATAATCAACTGAGTGCATGCAAAGTTCCATCAGCAATATAAACAGTAGGAGCCTTATCATCCAGTCAAGTAGGGGTAATGTTGAGATTCCGATATGACTGGACAATAAGGCCAAATAGCCACGGTGGATCAGCTAGAATTCACCAACAATAATTCTAGAGTTTGAGTATTTGAGAACCTTGTAATGAAGCAATATTGGGTCACGTGGATGATATTGGATCGCCTCCATATTAGGTGATAAGATAATGTTGACAAACGATGAATAATGAGATGTCAACATATGATAAATATTGAGTGGATCATCTCAAACTAAGGCAAGGATGAATTTAATGAATAATGAACTCTTCTGGAACCAATAAGAATATAGTTAAACGAGTAGACTAAGGCCAAGCATTGGTACTGACTGAAGTCACTGGGATATCAGTAAGATGAGGAGATTAAGAGGGGAAGATTTTGAGTAGTTAGAGATAGAGAGAGCAAGCGGAATAGGAAGGATCCTCTGAGATTATCATATTACAATAATGAAGTGTTTTTGGGGAATTTCTCTCTTTTGTTATATTTATTTGTTTGAGTGTGTTCCAAGGGACTGATGATCTTCATATCATCTTTCAATTGCTAAGTGGGTGACCCTGTGCAAAAACCCTTATGGCGTATCTTATTGATACCATTGATTTAATAATAGGGATATAAAAGTTTTTTTATGACATTTGGCTTAGGCTTAGTTTCAAAAATAAATCTGTCTTTAGGGTTAGGGTAGACTCATAATATGGCATATAAGGGGGATATGGCATTATTTAATAATAAAGTTTGCTGAATTGACAGATATATCTAGATTTAAGTTGGAAGGCATCAATTTAGTAACTCTAAGATAATCATCTATGTAGCAAGGGTAAATTAATTCAGCTTCTGTGTTAAACTGACATATAATTGAAGGGAGGAGAATTTGAATGCAGATTTATATTGATTTATAAAGGCTGTCACGCGGCAGCTTTTTATAATCCTTTTGACTGTGTTGATTTTTTTCAGGGTTTTTGTTCTTCAATGTTGTTGTGAAGACCTAAAATTTTAGCAAAAAGTAAATACTAATAATGATAATAAATAGAAAGCATAAGGAAATTAACGCGTCAAGAGAAAAGGGTTGGTTCCAATAGTAAATGGCTTGTAGGCCCAAGTAACTCCCCAGAACTAGAGAGGATCTTTTTAATGGGAAGAGTATCAGTTACAATAACTCTCAGCTTAACTGTTTTGATCAAATTTTTTTTATTTCTGCTTGTCCTTGGGAAAGAAATGCGAATCAGATGTGGAGGCAGATTGGTAATTCAAGGATAACTTTGGGTCAAAGTGGTTCTCAGCAAGTGACACCGCATCAGATGCAGAGGCATTTGGTTTAGCTGATCCAAGGTCACTTTGAAACAGTAGAGATTTTTGACACAGGAAAGTGAGTTATTCATAGAGATATTTTGTTCAGTTTCTAAATTATCACCAGTGAAAGCTGAATGAGTTGGTACTACATCCATAGAAGGCATAAAAGGATCTATATGATGGAAGCGTCCAACCTAGTTGAATAAGTTTTATTCTATGGTTTTTATTCTCAGAAACTAAAGTAATTGACTCAATATTGGAAGCTTTTAGTTCAGCAGATCCAAGAGAAAAATTAAAATTTAAAAAGTGCTTAAGAAGTAAAAGCATAATAAACTCCAAGGCATTTAGATCATTTATAAGTTGTCCATTAGTAATGGACATAAAAGCATTCAGCTCAGACAATTTATTTAATGAATAGCTTTCTTGTTAAGCTTTATATGTGGCAGAGCATTCAATTTTCTGGATTCAAGACCAAATTTAATTAATTTGATTCTAATAGCTGCAATTAAAGGATATACCAATGACGCTTATTCTTGAGCTGAAACCAGATCTGGTAGTAGTTGTTGTTAGCTTATTAAACCTGCTCAATTTCATAATAATGTTTAAAGACAGCTGATTCTAATGGAACTTTTGCCTTTAATTATGCTGAGCTCTTAAGCAGCTTACTAAGCACAGTCCTCAACAAGAATATGCTGCTTATAAAAAGCAGCATCAATGAGAACATTCAATTTTGCAGGCCTTCTCAAATATAGATATATTCCAATTTGCCAAGGAGCCCATTAGATAGAATCTTCAATAGTAAGGAATACATCATCACGGAGTTTGGCACAATTAAAAGAGTTTGTAAGTTACCTCCATATCAGCAGGAGACACACAGTTGAGTCAAACCATTTTTAAATTTTTGTCCAAAATTGAGCATATTAAAATTAATGCAGCTCATAAGGGACCTTGCAGGGAGCCCCAATTGTCAGACTTGTTGGAGCAGGCTATCTAAAGGCAGGCTTTCAAACCTTGTTAGCTTGTATGATAAAGTTGAAATAGACAGATCTTGGCTTATTAGAGATCAGAGATTCCAAGAAAGTGGGAGCTATTTAGATCTTTTCTAGATAGAGGCCAGAGACTCTGAGATAAATAAAAAAAAATAGGGACTTAACCACACTGGTTATAGGTCCCAAAATAAATAAATAAATATTAGTAAAGGGTTAGCTAATAATCAATTTAGAGGTCCCAACAACAAGCCTACTAAAAGAGCCTTAGCAATAATGGTAGAAGCATAAAGTTATTTTATAAGGCAGATTGCCTAACACTTTTAGTAGATCTAGGAAGGTTAAGGCTAAGTTGAAGTAATGAGAAAAAGAGAAATCTCCTAGTTTTGGATAATGGGTGTACAAGGCGACCTATCCCAAGTACATTTGTCTGAGAATTTGATAACATCAGTTGAAACTGTTCAATGTTTTATAAAAGCACAAGGTTGATAATAATTATTTGCCTTTGGCCTGACAAATCTTCATTCAAAAAAGATACTAACATAAAGATAATGACTTTTTTCTTCCTGTAACAATAACATTAGTTGCTATAATTTGATTCGAACAGCAATTTTTGATAATCACACAGGAGAGATGGGCGATTTCAACAAATACCAATTAAACTGGGTTAAAGACATAGCAGGCAATGGACAAAATGGTGCGCTGAAGGGCAAGAAACGCCCTAGAGGGGGACCGGGAACCAATCCTGCTAAAAAACCACAAACTCAGACACCATCCAGGTTTGTGAAGCTCACCACAAAACAAAATTTATATATGAAAATCCAGTATGCCCAACCTCTATTGAAGGTAAATCATGGGCTCCAACTTTTCCTAGGGGTTAATTTCTCCAACTCTGTGGGAGAAAAAGGCGAGGCACAGGCCTCCCTTTTCCCCACTCAGTGTAAATTACCACCCATACTATCCACAGCGGCTGGATCATATGGGCTTTTGAAACTTAAAAAGATGCAGATGCCGCTGCAAAAGTCTGCATCAAAATTG